>VDFB02276864.1:205710-249900 GCA_007258455.2 Sequoia sempervirens
TTTGAGGCCCAAATGGACCTCATACAGCCTTCTTGAACAAAATACAATGGAATCTAGTCATTTTTGGGTATATACCATGTGCTACTAGAAATTGTGGGTAGATCAATGAAGGCCATGGCATGATCAACACATCTAGTGACTGGTATCCCTAATACAGCACATTTTGATAAAATGGGAAACAAGTGGCTTTATCATTTCTTTGGTAACACTATCTTGTATTTGTTTAAGAGGCGTCACCATGTACTTCTTCCATGCGGAAGAAAGAATACTTGATCCTTTCTGTCAGAGAATATGCACTAGTCCTCTCAAGTTCATTTTTAGTTTTTCTAGACTATGCAATATTAACATGCATGGTTCACTATATATCCACAGGTTTTGCACCTTGTGCTAATGAATCTCTTAATGTTTTATCCTCATTACTAGTATTTGCAAACAAAGATTCTAGCACAGGTGAAACATGATCTACATTTTCCATGTTATATAGATACAGTACACCTAAAAAAATAATGAAACTTTGGTAAATAATATATCTAGATAAAAAGAATACAAATCTAAAATAGAACTTGTAATTTAATTCATCTACTCATCAATAATATTTTCATACTATTAACTTGATTTAAAAGAATTGGAAGACAACTATAATCTATAACATAACATCCTTAAATGGTTCAAATTTTAAATGAAACGATGAAAGAAAGAATAAGAATACAAAGATTAAAGTATAAAATCATTTGAAAATAATTGGGGATAAAAATATTTAATCTAATAGTTGTTAGCATAAATGAACTTCAATTATATAGCCTTGAGAACATCAAAAAATTATAGATTGGAAAGCAAAATAAATGTGGCATATTACTTGAATCAAATCTAATAAAGTTTGACTTTATTGCATACTTGTTATAAATATCTCACATGAACCAATGAAATTCAATGTGCCTCTATCTACCCTTGACATTAATGTTTAAAGGCTTGTTGAGATGAAAAGTAATGTTGATTCCTTACCTAATGGAAATAAAAAATGACATACATATAAAAATCAAACACAATTCAATTTCTATTAAAAATTTTACGTATCCATTTTTTGTTGGATTTTTGGATCCTAGATTTGAGATGCACAATGTTAAAGGAGATCTTGGATGACACATTCAAGGTTCTTTAGTGCTACATATTTGGATTTTGTGTATGATGATAAGTTATTGGCTAAGTTCTTCCCATGAAATTTAATAGTATTATCTTCCATTTGGGTCTATTTTTTAATATTGAAATTGGCCAATGCAAATATTGGGAATGTTAGATTGAAGTTTATTATTTTTAGATTTTTTGATGTAAGCAAGGATCTACAAAGTATACATTGTAACATTTGCATGTGCAGAAGTGAGATGAATGTTAAGAACTAAATTGTTAGGGCTACCACCTTAATTATGGATCTTCTAATGCTTCATCTACATCATCCTACCCTTATGAGATTTGAAAGAAAAATTATTTCCAAAGGATAGTAAAAATCATGGAAATGACCATTTGGCACAAACTATACATTATAAATGTTTCTAATATAATTATGATCTAAAGCCTCCAACTTTTCCTTTTGTAAAATGTGCTTCAAAATTTACTTAGTGCTTGCATGATTACACTTCCTCCTATTAGGCCATTAGATAAATCTAAAGTTATTCCCAAAGATATAATGAGAAATAATTTTGTTATTAAATTGTAGAGTTAATTGTAATTATACTCAACATTTTATGGGATTAAGGAATAATTGATTAAGGATTTGATTGATAAAAAAAAATTAGGTTGAGGGGGTTAATATTGGGGTCAATCCTTCAATTTTTCCTCCTAATGAAAATTTAAATATTTTACACTAAATAAATCTAATAAAATGGTTTTATATGAGGGTCATGAGATTGAGGTACATATACATGTTGACAGCTTGAAATCATTGATTCACCTATGTATGTGAGGAATGATAATTTGTTGGTATTAATAAAAATTATAAGGGTACTTATTCTTCTTCTTATGTACTAGTGATTGACTTTTATATAAATTTCTATGGACTAACTAGTATTCAAACTTAGGACCTCCCATTTGGTGTTAGGATGCTCTACTATTGAGCTAATGGCTCACATTGTGATGAGTCTTTTTATGGCTTAGGTGTGTATCATTTCTCCAACACACTCCCTTGAACCACAACATAGGTGTCAAATGCACCTAGCTTGGCTCTAATACCATACAAGAATACCAATTATGAGGACCTCCTATAAAAATATGACATGAAAAACCGTGAACAATATTTAAAAGATAATCCATAGTCTATCTTATTATTTATGCATATTTTCTAGGACCACCTATGCCCAAAACACAAAATAGTTTTTGTAAATACACCAATTAGATCTTATAAAATGCATTACTTATATCAAATTATATGGTGAATTAAATATAATTAATGATTACTTTTTCTTTTAGTATGAAAGAGGTTAAATTCCAATATATGTTCTAGTGGGCTTGATTGAGTGACAAGGTGGAGTGATTGTTGTAATGAAGAACTTGCTAGGAAAGCTAACCAAGTTAAAATGTACACCTATACATACATCATTGTGGTAATATAGACCTATGTCATAAAACACAATTGAATCCTATTAGTTCCAAAGTATTTTAGCAAAGAAGAGATAGAGGAATTTCCAACATGAGGCATAATTCAATCATAATATAATAAAACCATTAATCCATAGTTCTATGTATAAATGGACTGTTGTAGAGGAAAAGATACACATTTAATTTGCAAGGCATAACTCAACAATATGAAAACATATAGTAGAATATTGTACATTATTCTCAGGATTTTTTCTTATTTGTGAGAAATGCAAACCTTCCATGCTAATTTTCTCTAAAACACACAAATATAGGGGGCAGTGTAATATCCCACCCTTTCCTAAATTTTTCCATAGCTAGTGATATGATAATATCCCAACAACTCTATGAATTTTAAAATTGAATGTTATGGACTATATTAAAATTATTTTGTGGACTAATAAACTAAAGAATATTCTTGATATTTAATTACACGTCTCTTGAGAAAAACAATGATTTAATATCTTATGAGTATTAAATTAGATTATGAGTATAATTTAAAGAATTATAGTCATGATTTTGTAATTGTCATGTAATAGACATAAATATCATTCCTTTTGTTGGTAAAACTACATATTTAGAGTAATATTATGAAGGTTAAATTTAAATGGTTTATCTAGCACTCAAATAATCATTCTAGACTAATATTTGATTTAAAATTTCTTTTACAATGATTATTGATTATATTTAATAAAAAATACTTGATATTCCCACCAAGTTATTAAGGGTGCAAATCAACTATTGACATGGACTAAACTATTGCAAACAAGGTAAATATATATAGTAGGAGTATCAACTAATGGTGAGGCACTTTAAGTCTAATCAAACATACAATATACCAAATAATATTAATGAAATCACTAACCCTAACCCTAATCCTAACCCTAAAACTAACCCTAATCCCTATTCATGATGATAACCCTAACCCTAATCCTATTAATGATTATAAGCCTATTGGTGATGATAACCCTAACCCTAATCTTATTCGTGATGAATAACTTCATTATGATGATAACCCTAACTGTAACCATAACTATAACCATAACCCTAACCCTTACAGTAACCCTAATCCTAACCCTAACCCTGATCCTATTCGCGATGATAAACCTATTCGTAATAATAACCCCAACCCTAATCCCAATTTTAACTCTAACCCTAACCCTAACCCTAACCCTAACTAACCCTAACCAAAATCCCTATTCGTGATGATAACCCTAACTCCTATTCATGATGATAAATCTAATTGTGATGATAACCCCAACCCCATTCCCAATTTTAACTCTAACCTATCCCTAACCTTAACCCTAACCCTAACCCTAACCCTAACCCTAATTCCTATTTGTGATGATAAACGTATTTATGATGATAACCTGAACACTACTACTAACCCCAACCCTAACCCTAATTATAAACCCTAAATGAATTATAAACCTAACCCTAACCCTCATTAAACACTAATTTCATTCATAAGTGTAATCAAACCTTAATGATAACCTTGAATCATAATTCTATTTCAACCCTAAACCTAACCCTAACACTAATTTGTTAAATATAGTATGGTAGTTTTAATATATTAATTTAAAAACTTATGATAAAATTTAACCCTAACCATAATCGTAGTTGTGCCCTAGCCCTAATTTAACCCTAACCTTATTTGAACCCTAACCTTAATAGTAATATTAATTTAATCCTATAGCTAATCTTAATTGAACCCTAACTATAATTAAATCTTAATCTTTACCCTAACTCCAACCCTAATTTAATGCTAATAGAATCATAATCCTAATTAAGTTCCCATTATATAACTTATATAACATTAAAAATAAATTCCATAAATAACCCTATCTTTAATCAATTTTATTATATGTAACCGTAATCAAAACCTAACATTAATTGAACCTTAATTAAAACCTAACCCTAATCCCAAGTGAACATTATTCCACTGAGAAAATAAATAAATATTCAAACCTCATGAACACTAGAATTATAATATGGAGAAACCCTTTCAAAAAATCCCACTACTAAAGAGATATGAAACTTTTATTAATATTCATAACAAGATTATAACAATCCAATCCACTCAATCTTCTTTAGTCTAATGTTTTGGCTATTTCTACATAACACTATTTAAACCTTATGTCATACATTAAATTATATATAGAGCAAGGGAAACAAGAAATGATCAATTAATTTATGTAATGAGTGGAAAAAAATCATGGTCCACAAGAAAAGAACCCATGCCCCACTATGCATTGGAACATGTACACAAAATATAAACGAACTAATGATATAGGACCTTAAATCCCATAACCTTGATAGTAACCACTCCCAATACTAGTGCTTTATGATGAAGATGTCAATTACAATAAGTCTCATCTATTATGAAAAGATGCTCCACTCTTCCCAATGTAACTCCTAGTACAATAATCATCACGATCTCCTTATTTAATTTTATTATAATAATATCTTGAGCCCATTGCTTACCTTTTCATTTTTTCTCACATATCACACTATAAAATTTTGGAGCTCATTTTCACTTTGCGAGAGTCTCTCGAGGGTTTTAATGGTGTCCAAATTGATATTTTTTAGCTTAATGCATCAAGCTCATTAATATTTTTAATTTTAAGAAAATATTAAAATCAAAGCTCTAGACTGTAATTTATGCCCTTTAGAAAGAATTTAGAAAAAAGCAACATTAAAGATAAGATTTTAAGTGAATGGAACACTAATCCCAACTTACACCAACCAAGTACAAATGGGTATTTAGCTTCATGGAGATTCATTCATGGTTGGTGATGGTGCATGAGTAGGCTAATAGAGGAAGAAAGACCATATGTTCATTAAGAAGAAATTGGGAGAAAAAATAAGCTAAGTTTAAATTTGTAATGATAAGATGATCTTGATTGAATTATATATATATAGTTCATATGAGAACCAAGGATAACATACTAGAGTAAATAAGCTTCGATAATAAAGGAATCTTGTAAGTATGGGGAAGAAAAATATATCAAACTAAATGCACTACCAAAAGATAGATCAATTGGGATTTTTTTATAGGAAAGTGTGATATTTAATTGAAATCCTAATGTATTAATGTTGTATCTTCAACAATCTTGGAATGAGTACTTGGATGCCTATGTTGTCAAAAGATATTATTATTTTACTATTAATTCTCCTCATGTTGAAATTTCCATGAACTAGTTAGGATGCAAATCTCCACCACTAAGCTACCCACCCACTTTATGACAAGTCAATTTACGATTTAGGTATGCTAATTTTTTTGACACCTTTTTCACATTGTGAGATATTACCAAATAATTATAATGGTCATTTGGTTTTGTGTGGATCATGAACCATGTAAGGGTGTGTTTATTGATCTTACTCACCAATAAAATGTATGCATTGAATAATTTTTGTTTTATCATCATTTTATCAACAAGCATATGCATATTTGAAGGTTTATTTAAAATTGACTAATGATATGTTGATTGAAACTATAGGATACATTATTTTACCTTAATTTTTTGGTCTAAAAGATGAGGGAAGTTCTTATTCTATGTCATATTCTTTCTTCTTTAGATGTATCTCATATTTTATTTGGGTATCCATGGATAAAGCAATATCAAGCAACATCATCTATGTTATGCCATCAAGGTATCAAATATGTTTGATCACTAGTAAAGAGGTTACAATTGCAAGAGATCCATATATGCCTTTATTTTAGATTAAGTCATTTAACCTTAAATAATTTTAAGAACATACATAAGGATCCTCTATATAAGTGCAAGGATTCTTTTCCTAATTTGTAAAATTTTCAAAAGGAATAACAATGGTGGGAAAATCAAGACAAGATGCAACAATTTAGAATTCCTAAAGGGTTTACAATTATTAGAGCCAAAGTAGGTTATATGTAGGTTTTATATTATAAAATGATTCAAGAATCTATAAGGCCAAAAGAACCATAAGCATTGCAAACTTTAGTTTAGAAGCATAAGGGATTGGATATTTTCATTCCTAAACATGGTTTTCATAAAAAAAATTACTCATGTAGCAAACACACTATAGAATTCACAAAGAAGGTTAGGGTTTTTAGCTTCATTTGTTATATGGAGATGTTTTATTGTAATGTACGTAATCAATGATATGATTCTTGATTTTTTATAAGATTTAATATTATAACACCTTAACAAATCAAGCTATGACTTTCATGGTTCACTCCTACATGTATGAAATTTTCATTTTCATCTACAAGTTTAACCCTAAATTTGTAGTTTTAAAATTATTTTGTGACCTTGACCCCTACACTTCTAGTCTTTAGGAATTTATTTATCTCCATTTTTTAGACTATGTTGAGAGCCATTATAATGTTTTTTTGCACTAAATTTCGGAGGAAACTCGTTTTTCCTTACTCAAACCCTTGGATTATGCAAAACGGGGAAGCAAAATACTATATTCAAAATGCTTTAAAAACTTTCAAACAAGTGCAATTTGAATTCAACAAATTTTTAAAAAATTGCATATAGGGTTTCGAAATTAAACAAATACATGCATTTTGAACTCTAAAAAAATGGAATTTTAAATACCTCGTGCTCAATAGTGGTCGATACGCGAATTGCAATGATGAAGTTTGAAGAGAGGACCCGAAATTTGCTTTCGCCGGTGAGAAATTTTGTTGGGTCGCCGTTCGGATTATGTTCGCCGCGCGCAGGGACAGTGACTGACTGGTAAATTCACAGTAAAAATGTGAAAGTGAAAGCATTTTTTTTGGTTTTGTCATATTCAGGGGGTTCGGCCGAACCCAGGTTCGGCCGAACCCCCTTAAATATTGTTTTTTATTAGGCTCGGTTTAGGGTTCGGCCAAACCCATTTGATATGAAGAGTGGGAAAATTTTGAAATTTCCTTCCTCTTCAAAAGTGTAAACCACTTATGTGGCTTCACCCTGGGATAAGGGATAAAAGGATCATAATATATGGATGGATGGAAAGGATAGGTCATAGTGAATGGAATGGATGTATGCATCATAGGAGAGAAAGGATGTGATCTCCAAAGACTATGTCGCATAGGAATAACATGCCCCATTCTAGGTACAATACTTAGGATTTTTCATGACAAAATGTATGACAATAGGATAATGATATGATTGGTTTAGATAGGATGAGGTATGTCAAGAGATACCTAAAACATGTTTCAACCCTTGCCGCTATATCTTCATCAAGATCAAAAGAAGAAGGGTGGATGAATGGACTCAATATGATAGGTATGTATGATGGCTAAAGAGGGTAGGTAGGATGGAAATGATATGATATGAAAATGATAGGTTGGATAGATAAGACATTGTGCCCCCAAGTGTAAGTGACATAGAAGATCAACCTACTCATGACACCTGTTTGCTAGGTTTTCATCATGGTACTTATCCAGGGCACCTGTTTACTAGGTTTTCACCGTTGGACGAAGGGATTTCTCTTTACTTTTTTTATGTTTTTTTTAACTTTTTGACTTTTTGACTTTTTGATTTTTTGGATTAGGAGAAGGGGAATATGGATAGGAGGGACTCAATGACTAGTTGCATGAAAGGTGATAGTCCCACTAGAGATGGATGTCATCACATGGACCATGTCAAATGTCATTATGCTCATAGATGTTGGTAAGGGATGACATGAAAGGTAGATGGATTAGGTAGATAATTGATTATGATGTCGATTATGATATGGATTATGTAGGGAATATGATAGGGATTATATGAGACTTATGGAAAATATGAATGAGGAGTTTTAGCCAAAAGCATGGACCATAGGAAGGTGGTGGGGGAGATATGTAGGATAATGAGTGAAGGATGAGGCGATTGAGGTATGTGGAATTGTTGTGAAATGGAAGGGAACCATGACCAATGGTTGCACACACTATGATAAATGTTGAAGCTTTTTATGTGGATGGGGTGTAGGAAGCAATGGAGATGTTTGCTTAGGAGGTGGTGGATGAAGTGTTTTAGGTACCCACATAGACTCAGTATTTTTATGGCTTTTATTTTATTTGTGGGTTTTAGGAATTTGAGACTTTTGAATGGAATGAGAATGTGGGATGGAAGTGGATGGTTGGGATTTTTGTGATGTAGATGCCTCATTTGACTTGCTTTCTTTTTTCTTAGGTGCCCAAACCATTTTATTTTTTAGACTTTTCTTTTGGAGGAATGGAATTATATAGCTTGTTAGATGTACTTGGCTTTGACTTTTTGCAATTGTATGCTAAGGCATTAGGACCTTTAGAATTTTTGACTTTGTGTAGAGGAATCCCCCTTTTTATTTTGGAATCCCTTGGGTTTGGTGGAATGAGTGGAAGCTTTATGTTTAGACAATGTGTTCATTGATTGGTCATGATTAAGATGTTTAGAGGATTTATGGATAAATGTATAAGAGGATTGAATGGTAGGGATATTAGGTGTCCGGAGTAAGGTTGGTAAAGTGGATGGAGGGATATTAGGATTTGGAAGCAATGGTGGTAGAGTGGGTGGTGGAAGGTATATGGTCACATGCTTTTGACATTTGTAGGATAATGGAGGGATGGCAATATATGTTTGAGGAATATGATAGGCTTTATGATGGAAGGAGGTGGACTTAGGATGGATGGAGGAAGTACCAACATCTTTTGGTTGTTGTCCTTGGGGTGTAGGTCCAAGGCCATAAGAGCATGGAGGGACTTTGACATGGATGGGCTCCAAAATATCTTGTTCATGAAGGTCTAGACCTTTACCTTGGTGGTTCATGTTTTGGAGTGTGTAATGGACAATGGGACTAGGCGTAGGTGAAAAACTAGACATGAGTTCCTTATTGCTTGGAGAAAATGACACAAGGGAACATAAAAGTTTTTGTTGTTCTAAGGAGGAACATTCATAAATGAGGGTGGAAAGACCAATAGGATATGATGGAGGACTTACCATGGGGTCGATAGTAGGTGATGGAGGATCATTAGGATCTTAATTAGCATTGTGTTCACTTAGATCTAAGGAATTTATTTGATATTCTATGTTGGCTTGGGTGGCATGTGTCTCATCAAGGGAAGTGGATGTTGATAGATCATGGATAGGACTAGGTGGAGGTGAATTTGGAATATCTTTCTCATGGATGGGTATAGGATCAAGTTGCTCATAGATAGGCTATTCATCATTATGGATATCATCTTGATCATAAAAATGATATAGATTATGGATAGGTTGGATGAAAATGATTTGATCTTGATTAGGACTAGGGCTTGATGTTTCCACATGCTTGGGAGTAGACTCTTGATATAACTCTTGGGTTGCTTGAATGGAAGTGGAAGGGGATTTATCATGGAGAGACTTGACATGTTCTTGATGGTCAACAACATAGGAGCATGAAAAAGGGTGACTTGGACTTACAATGGGAGACTCTTGAATTGGCTCAAGGGTGTGGATGACATGGTTGACTTGAATGACTTGGCATGATGTTTGAGGAGTCTTTTGTATGTTCAAGTATATGTGTTGAATGACATGACAACAGTTGATTCCTTGCTTGTAGCCCTTGGGTCACATCCTTTATAGGTGGATGGGTGGAAGGTGTTGGCTTAGGATTTTTATTTTGATTGGATGATGGTATGATATACTTAGAGAGTACATAACCTAGATTAGTGTTCCCCTTGTGAATGGTTATATTAGAACTTGAAGAAGTTTGACCTTGTTGCAATTTAGAACTTAAGTTCACATGTGTTTTTTGTGATGTGGCTTGATAGGTTGACCTGGCATTGACATGCAGAGAAGTGGATGCATTAGATTGGTATGAGGTGGAAGGGTGATAATGAATGGATAGGGGATGATGTTGTGGTTGTTGGATTTGACAAGTGGAAATGAATTGATTGGCTTGAGCTAGGATGTGTTGGATTTTAGGTGATTTACTTTGTTGAAAATCTTGGAAGAGGGTTTGAAGGCTTCGTATGGTTTGGTGGTCTAGGGGTTGGGGTGTTCGGTGAAGTGTTCGAAGGAGGTTTTGAAGTTGGGGTGCTAGGTCTTCTAATGTTGGCTTGATGTCACACATGTGTGTAAGCTCTTGTATATTGATTTGTTCCTCAAAGTATGCAACATAGTTCAAGTCATCATTAGAGGTGGTATGAGAAGTACCTTGAAGTATGATTTTAGGTTTTGGTTTTCTTTCATTATTTGAACTAGAGAAAGGGACTCCTTGAGTTATTATCTCGGGCTTAGGTTTTGTCTCATGATTTGGCCTAGAGGGATAGCCCCCTTGGATTATGATTTTGGGCTTATGATTAGGATTGGGCTTTTTTATGATTATGACCATTTTGACAAGTGGTGACTAGGACTAGGTTGGTTGTGATGTCCCCTCTCTAGACAGTTCTCGGGAACAGTGTGTTAGCCCTTATTGGACCCTTGTGGGCTACCTGGATTGGTTAGAGGGTTAGTGGTACTTTCTGGAGAGTTTGATCATTCTGGTTTTCAGAGCCCATTGACTGCTTCACAGCAAGCGTTGGCAGTGCAGGAGTCGACAGCTTCTGACGGCACAGGATTATATGGTGTTTTGAGTGAGTTATGGGTTTTTAAGTGATTTAAATATTAATTGATTTAATATTTAATTATAAAGTCAAATTGACTTTATATTTTTAAATCACTTAAATAGTCTCTAAAAGTGATTTAATATTTTAAATCACTTAAATGAATAAAGTGCGCCCAAGTATTTAATTCATATACTATTGAAATGAATTAAATATTATTTAAAAGATTTTAATATCCAAAAGTGGCGTATTTTCTTGGGATTCGTGCCTTTGCATAAAAGGGCATTTCTGGCAATGAGAAACTCACCTTTTGATAATTTTGACTTTGCCTTGTGCTATTTCCTGTGCATTCTCCTGTGATAAGGGTTTGAACAATTTTTTCCATTGAAGAATGATAACTCTTTAGTGTTGAGCACTTTTGAGGCTGTGAGAGATCAGCTGAATTTGTGTAGTTTGTGAGAGCTTCATACAGAGTGATGAGCCCAAAATATGCTCATAGTTTTGATATTATGATGAACTTTTAATTCCTTTACTTTTGTTATTCGTGGTTGTTTAAAACTCTTTTGAAACCTTTTATGGGGATATCCTGTAGCAAAATATTTGCATATTCCTGCAGCTTATTGTGTTGACTTGACTACATTTATTACCCCGTTGACTCCCTAAATGACTGATATATCGCATACAATTTTTGAATGATGAAATAGATTTAAATGTGTGATTAATGAACGGATATTGTGTATGTACCATACACCTTTTCTTTCGCATTTGTTACCTTTTGTTTCGCAGGTTGTTGAAGAATGATCGAGTCAAGCGCAGCCGATCTTGACCTTGCAGTAAAGTCCATTTCCTGCACGACTTCGAGGAAGCTCCGGCGAAGACTCTTTGACCGAAACCATTGGGAAAGATTTTTAATGACAGTCAATCTAGAAAGAGTGGAGCACTAGATTCTCTCCGGATTGGGTTGAACGCATAAATTCATTTATGAAGTTTGTTCCTTGATTCTGGGATACACTTTACTTCCACGTCTTTCTTTGATTGGGTTAGTTAGTTAGTTGCTCTCTTGATTTTAAATAAAGTACTCCTCCTGCGCGAGTGAGAAGGGAGATGATAGTTAGAGTAAGATAGAAGCATAGTGATAGAAAGATAGTAGATATCATGTAAGAGTCAGTATGATAATGAAAAGCAGAATCTGTTTGACAAGAGACAAAGTTTGTTGTTAGTTTATATCAACAAAGCAATGTATACCATTATGTTTTCATGAATAAAGTTTGATGAAGTTCTGAGTTCAGCACCTGCATAATCAGTAGATGCTTGCTAAGGGGGCCCACTTAGTAAGTATCTATAGCTAGTTAGTTAGCTGTTCTTTTCTGTTGATCTTCAATTAGCTTTCATCTTTGAAGTTTTCATACAAACTCAGTCTTGTATTGCTCCTACAGCATAGGGAATCCATCCCTGTGCTTGTTCCTGCAGCATAAGGCCAGTTCATAGTTTGTGTTTCAGTCATAGCTGTTATGGTTTCTGTTTTAATCAAATCATAGTTGAGTTAAAGAACTTTGTATTACCTTCCTGTAGCGTAGATAGAATTCCTTCCAAGTATTTATTTCTGCTAAGTTTTGACCAAAACTAGTTCTTAGTGCATATATTGTGTTGCGCCATTTAAAGTATACGTCCCCTAGTTTGACAAGTAAATGAACGTCCATAGAGAGATATTAGTCACCTGTTGGAATGTCCAATTCCCAGGAAAGGTTTTACTATGATTTTCATATCCTTTTGTGGGCGCGACCATTTTTGGTGCCGTTGCTGGGGATGGCATTAAGCTAAGGATTTGTCAGAAGTCATTTTTAGTATTAGTTTAGCTTGTTAGTCAAAAAATTTCAAAATCTTTCATACCACCATTCATTGTATTGCATGCATAGAAGAAGAAGAGACACATTGGGAAGGTTCCTCCCTGAAAACCTGTTTGTTGAACTACCATTTGACCCAGCTGACAACGAACCTGAGGAAAATCCATTCGCTCTATTATTCCAGGAAGCAAACATGGCAAATAATCCACCTAATAATCCACCTCATGCTTTTGAGTTTCCCATTGTTCCCCAACGAGATACTGACAATATTAAGAATATACCTTATTCAGTACTTCCAAAATTCTATGGCCTAGTCACAGAGGACCCTGAAACTTTTTTGTTTGAGTTTGATGTCCTCTGTCGCAGTTATGACTACAACTCAGACGCTCATAAACTGAAGTTATTTCCTTCCACCTTGAAGGAGGGAGCTCTCAGATGGTTCATGAGTCTGGGAAGAGGCGTTGTTGATAGTTAGGCAGCCATGCAGACGAAATTCCTTGAGAAGTATAAGGAATATTGTAAGAGTGCCAGCAAAGGTGATGACATATTCCGAATTCAGCAGAAGGAGGATGAAAGTCTGGAAGATTATATTTCCAGATTTTTGTTTTCACTAAAGAGGAACTCAAACCATACTCTCAACGAGGACTCTCAGAAACTATTCTTTCTAAGGGGAATTAGTGATGCCAGTATAGACGCCCTGGACATGATGGGAGGAGGTGATATAACCCAACTCCCTTGGGATGATATAAAGAAAATATGTCTTAACTACTCCTGAGCAATAGTTAAGAAAGGTCGAGGTCATCATGCTACAGTGGGGAAGTCTTCTTCTAGTGGAGTTTCTCGGATGGAGATAACAAATTTGTTGTCTGACTTCAAGCAGGACATCATTAATAATATGGCTACACAACTGGACACTATGCAAGCTCGGAAGAAACATGAGGAAGCTGAGACAATTTTGGCCGAGTTCTGTCCATATTGCAGACAGAAGAAGCGTGACTGCAAATGCAAGATGGTGGCTAATTTGGAAGCTAAGCAACTACCTACTGACTTCAAGCCAGTAAAAGGTGATGATGATCATGTGTTCTTTGTTGCACAAAGGAGACCATGGGCCCAAAGACAAGGTATGCCTCAAGATCCTTTAACTTTTGGTAATCCTTATTCTGGCTATAATAACCAATGGAAACATGCATATGGACCACCACCACCCTGGAATCCACCTCAACCAAGTTGGCCTAATTATCAGACCCCGCAATAGAAATCTCCTCAAGGAGGTTGGAAGCAGCCACAAGGACAATGGACCCCACCTTTAGGTAATTGGCAGCAAAATCCTCAATGGAGAGGTCCTCAGCAATGGCAAAACCAGTCCCCTGGATTCATGCAGCTTCCACAGCCGCAACCACAGGCCCTTATGCCACCTCCTACAGCAACTGCCACAAATACTGGACCTCCAAAACAAATGCCTATGCCTCCCCAACCGTTGCCAAATCCCAATAATAGGCAACAACAGCAGCCACAGCAGCCTACGTATCTTGCCGAAGCCAACCAATATTAAGCTTATGCCTTAAACGTTAATGACATCCATTTGAGGTCTGGAACCACTTTACCTACTCCAAAACTGCCTCTAATTACTGAAATACCAGATTCTCCCCTTGAAGAATCTATTGCACCTGCTAATCCTACTGAGCATATGTCTATACCTGATACGGTTTCTAAGGAGCCTATTTTACAAAGTCAAGACAAACCACCTTTTCCTCAGAGGTTGCAAAGTACTGCATTTAAATCCATGGAAGAACCCACTTTTGACATTCTGGATCAACTCAAAAATGTACAAATTCAAATCCCCTTATTTCAGGCTATTAAAGATGTTCCCATTTTTGGAAAAGATATTAAAGAGGCCTGTTTGAAGAAGCCTGGATGAAAGAAAAAGGATCCCCAAACAATTCATGTCTTAGGGAAATTAGCTGATATAATTTTGGGAAATGTAGTCATCCCAAAGTATATTGACCCTGGAAGTCCTGTAGTGCAAATACATATAAATGGCCAAATTGTAAAAAATGTTTTGATTGACTTAGGTGCTGCCATTAATGTCATGACAAAGCATACTATGGAATCCTTGAACATTTCAAATATTAGGTCTACACCCACAGTTCTGCAGCTTGCAGATAGCTCCACAGTTAAACCTGATGGGATGGTGGAAGATGTAATTGTCACTCTTGAATCTTGGGAGTATCCAGCTGATTTCACAATATTATCAGTTAAGGCAACTTTAGGAGGGTATCCAGTTATCCTTGGTAGACCATGGTTAGCAACTGTTGATGCTTTTATAGGATTCTGTTATAGAGATATGACCATTTCTGATGGACAGTCCATAAAAAATTGGCTCTGTATCGCCTGGTAGACCTCAACCAGATTTGTCCCAACCTGTTTGGCCAGATGAGGGGGAAGAAACTGAAGAAGCCAATTCTTTGACTCAATTAATGATGCTTCAAAATGATCCATTCTCACAACTTCAAAGTGAGGATGCTTTGCTTTTTCAAATTCTATAGTACAACTCTGATACGGGTAGTTCATCTGATCCAAGTGGCAGCCATCTACAATGTTTCTTGCAGCAACCAAATTCTGAGAGTTCACTGTCTAAACTTCCAGCAATTTTTAATAACTTGCTTCCACAAGAGATACAAACATCACCTGTAGATTCTATGAGTAATCTCACTAAGCAGATAGAATTGTCTCTAGGTCACTATTTGAATATCAATAGCAAGCCGTCACAATCTCAACAGGCTATCTTATTAAAAATGCTACAAGATCAACATAAAGCTTTTGCATGGGAATATGGGGACATGCAAGGAATAGATCCTCGAGTTTGTACTCATAAGATATATATCAAAGAAGATTGTTTACCAGTTAGACAACCTTAAAGAAGAATAAATCCAGCACTTAGAGAAATAGTTAAAAATGAGCTTCAAAAATTGCTTGATGCTGGTTTTATTTATCCAATCTCTGACAGTCAATGGGTTTCTCCATTAGTTATTGTTCCCAAGAAAGGTGGAAAATGGAGTGTGTGTAGATTACAAAGAGTTGAACACTGCCACTAAAAAATATCACTTTCCACTACCATTTGTAGACCAAGTACTGGACTCACTGTCTGGCAAAAGATATTTTTCCTTTTTGGATGGTTATAGTGGGTACAATCAGATAAAAATTTCTCCTGAAGATCAAGATAAGACTACTTTTACCTGTCCATGGGGAATATTTGCTTATTCAGTCTTGCCTTTTGGTCTATGCAATGCGCTAGCAACATTTCAGAGAGCAGTAATTAGTATCTTTGCTGATATATCTCATGACTGTATGGAGATTTATATGGATGATTTTACTACCTATGGAGTCACATTTGAAGAAGAACTGGTGAATTTAGAAAAGGTATTGAAAAGGTGCAGAGAGTAAAATTTGTCTCTAAACAGTGAAAAGTGTTTTCTAATGATGGAAGAAGGTATTGTTCTAGGTCATCATATTTCAAAGAATGGAATTCAGGTCGAACTTGCTAAAATTGAAGTTATTCTAAATTTACAAACTCCTGCAAAACAAATGGATGTCAGAAGTTTCCTTGGCCATACAGGGTATTATAGAAGGTTTATAAAATATTTTAGTAAAATTGCCAGTCCACTTTATGCCTTGTTAACTAAGGATTCTCAATTCAAGTGACAGAGGCCTGTGAAAAATCTTTCCTGCAACTAAAGGACTTGCTTACTCAAGCCCTTGTTCTTCAAGGTCCAAAATGGAATTTTCCTTTTCACATACATGCTGATGCCTCTGATTTTGGTATAGGAGCAATTTTAAGTCAAAAAGAAAATTCAATTGAGCATGCTATCTATTTTATCAGCAAGAACCTTCAAGGTCCCGAGCTCAACTATACTGTTACAGAAAAGGAATTGCTCACAGTAGTGTATGCTTTGAATAAATTTAGGCATTATGTCATAGGTTATCAGATATTCATCCATACTGACCATGCAGCAATCAAGTATCTGATGAATAAACCTGCCATTTCTGGTAGATTGGCAAGATGGCTCCTGTTGTTACAAGAATTTGACATTACAATAATTGACAAACCAGGAAGAGCTAATGTTGTAGCTGACTTTTTATCAAGATTTCAATCAGCTGCACCTATTGAACACGAGGTCATTGATGATAGGTTCCCAGATGAACACTTGTTTTCCATTGCTGCACATACACCATGGTATGCAGACATTGTCAATTATCTAGCAGCAAGCAGAATACCAGCCCACTTTTCTCCAAAAGAAAAGAAATTGTTAATAGAGAAAAGTTTTAACTTTTCATGGATTGCAAATTGTCTATTTTATACTGGACCTAATCAAGTGATGCGAAGATGTGTAAGAGAAGATAAGACTTATGATATCTTGCATGCTTGCCATGATGAACCATGTGGGGGACATTTTGCAGCAAAAAGAACATCAATGAAGATTCTTACAATAAGGTACTACTAGCCAACATTACACAAGGATGATGTGGCCTATACAAGGAAATGTGACAGATGCCAACGTATGGGAAGACCAACCAAGTTAGATGAAATGCCACTATATCCACAGGTAATAGTCACCCCTTTTGATAAATGGGGAATGGATTTTGTGGGACCAATTGATCCACCATCAAATGGCAAGTCATACATTCTAGTTTGCATGGACTACGTAACAAAGTGGGTTGAGGTAAAAGCTATGACTCATGCTCGAGATAACAAGGTTGCTGAATTTCTGTATGAATAAATTTTCACTAGATTTGGAGTTCCCAGAGAGCTTGTAACTGATCAGGGAGCTCAATTCACATCAAATCTGATCACTGTACTAATGAATGACTATAAGATCAAACATAGGAAGTCCAGCCCCTATCACCCTCAAGCCAATGGTCAAGCGGAGGTAACAAACAGGGAAATTGAGGCGATCCTAACAAAGATAGTGCAGGTCTATAGAAAAGATTGGAGCAATCGACTTCCTGAAGCAGTTTGGGCCTACAAAACTACATGGAAGACAACAACTGGGTTTACACCTTTTGAGCTGCTTTATGGGAAAATAGCCATGTTGCCCATAGAATTTGAGCACAAAACTTTAAGGACAGCTTTTGAACTCAATATGGAAATATCTGAAGCACAGAAGGACCATCTCCTACAGCTAAATACTTTGGACGAAATGAGAAAAGTAGCCCTGCAGCACACAGAAGCAATCCAATAGCAAAGGAAGAAATGGCATGATCAACACATCAAAAATAGAAAATTTTTTGCTAGTGATTGGGCTCTGTTATATGATTCTAGATATCAAGAGAACCAAGGTAAGCTCACAACACGCTGGCTTGGCCCGTATGAAGTTGAGAATGTGTTTGACAATGAAGCTGTACAGCTAGTGACAATTGATCCAGTCTGTTTCAAATTGCTAGTTAATGGCCACCGACTCCGGTTGTACCATAAACCAGTTTCTAAAGAAGAATTCATGCAGCAGTTCGTTCAGGTTCCTCCCGCTACTCTTCCTGCAGCCGAAGGCTTTAGCTTTTCTCCTGCAGCTTCACCGTAATTTTGAAAAAAACATGCTCATAATAAAGGTTTTCTTTTTAGGAAACCCCTTTTTCTCCATTCTCATTTATCGCCCCATCTCACTTCTTTATCTTCCATCCATCCATCCCATCAATCCATTCCATCCATTCATCTCATCCGCCCATGTCACCCATCCACTTCATCCATCCATGTCACCCTGAATTAAGATATCATTCCCAACTATCAACTTATGCAGACGCCGTCATCTTTCTTCACACGTACATGCAAATATCAAAGGTACGCCATATCTTTTGTTATCGCATATTTGATTTATTTTATTCTATTCATTTACTGCTATGACAGTACCAATCATTATTACCCAATCTCCGCCTATTCTTTAGTACATGTGAGGACACATGTCATATTCTAAGTAGGGGGCGGGGTACTCCACCTTTTAAAACCTGTCTTTTCACTGCTGCCATAACTACGTAAATAACCTTTCTTTATTATTTTTCTGGTACTTTCCAAATATGATCGCATGTCCTTCTTTATTGCATGTTTTTCTTGTAAATTACGATTAAAACTGCTTGTTCAAAAAGTTTATTTTTGGAAAAGAAAGAAATGTGACGGCACGACAGAAGAAAAACCAGAGCAGAAAGGGAAACAGAGAATTTGAATTTTCAGCAAGAAATTGAGTTCAGCTAGGGGAAAACTGTGAACATGGGTGGTCAGCTGGTGCGACATGAGCCTGTAGCTCATGAATTATTATTGCAAAATCCTCAAACAGTCCACGCATTCAGCATCTGTGGATGGTTAAACTATTTCTTGAGTTTAAATGCTTTTGATGAGGAGGCTGGTGGAGAATTTTTGAGAACCATTTCTGAAGGGGAAGCCACTATATGGGGTCTAACGGTTGTTGCAACTGAAGACAGAATTGCTGAAGTAACCAGGCTTCCAGCCATTGGAGAAATTTTTTCTTCAGATGCTGCTATTGCAAGGGCTGAGTTTTCAATGCCCACTGATGGACCTTTGGAAGTCTCCAAGCAGGGATGCAAGAGGGTATCGTTGCCTCCTCCTTATTCAGAATACGTTGCTTACATAATCATGTATTTAACCTGTGAAGGTTGTTTCTCCTACCTGCATTCGTATCATTTTAAATTATTAAGTCATATGAGGCATGGGGTAGTTGTAAATGTTCCAAATTTCCTATTAAAATTTATAGAACAAAGTGCCCACAGAACCCAACAAGGAAAAGATAATTATGTTGCTCACCATGGCCTTATCAAATTACTGATTGAACGCTCTTTGAGAAATGTCTCACCTCTTTCCTGGTAACAATTTGTTGCCCAAAAGAGCTTGCAAATTTCACAACCCCCTAGGGTACTTACCCCATGACCTCAAAAAAAGAAGAAAGAAATTGCGTCTACCAATAGAATAGGGCAAGGGTCATCTACTCCTGTAGCACCTGGTCCTGTAGCTCCCCCACCAGAATCCTCTGCTCGGGTACAAACTAGGTTTGCCACTAGGAGAGAGAAGGGAAAAACAAAGGCAGGTGAGTCGTCTGGGGCAGAACAAACCCCAGAGTCTGATCCTCGTTCTCAGAAAAGGCAATGCTCTTCTCCTACAACACCTTCCCCTGTAGTCGTCTCTCCTATAGCAACACCTGTTGCTAACACTAATTCACCATCATCCTCTAGCAGGGCAAAGCCCTCTAGGCAGACTAGAAAAAGGAAGGCTACCAGAACATCTCCTGCAGCCGCACCAGTGCCAAGAAGATTTTTCACAAGGAAACAATATAAGACCTCCCCTGCTTCACCTCAACCAGAGGTTACTGTAATTTCAGAAGGATCTATAGGGTCTGAATTTGATGTTTCTCAGAATGTGTCTGAAAATGCTGCACAGAGTTCATTCATTCCTAAAGAGGAACAAGTTGAGACAAAGGAAATGGAGCATAATGAGCAAGGGTTACCAAATCTTGATGACTTGGCTACCGCTGCTATGCAGTTTTCGGAGGAAGCACAGTCTTCTCCACTGCAACAACAAGAATTCATCTTGCAGAAAGAGCAAGAACTGACTGAACAATTGAATGTTCCTAGTGAAGTTACATTTCACCCTACAACTTGTAAAGCCATTGTTGTTTATAAGAAGACATTTTTGATTGAGTTTCTGGAATATGTCAAAGCTAACTAGGAAACAGTTACATTGCAAACCCTGACTTTCCGGCACATAGCCCAGACTGACATGCAACAAAGTCTATGGGAGGTAGAAAGGAAGAAACTGAAAAAGGAAATTGTTGAGTTGAAAGAAAAAATGGATGAAATGTTAAAAGTAACTGGTCAAATTATTGAATGCAGACCACCACCCAGAGTTTATGATTTGTGCCTTAAGGAACAATTCTTATGGTTCCAACTAATCAGAATTTCCAGAAATCAAGATCTTATACTTCACACTGCTAAAGAATTTTACGAGGCATACCAGTCAGCCCCTAATTAGTTAAGAAATTCTCTGTGTGAATTTTATTTATATGCCTTCTTAATTCCATCTGAAACAAAATGGAACCCTCTTCTGTATATTGGTGATATCCATTTGAGATCATTTATGTCATGGGCAGCAAATGAAGCGAATTATGGTAGGCAATGGGAAATATATGAGGAAGCTAAGAGAAATGAGCCTATTCCATTACGCTCTCAAAGTTCAAACCCCCATGCAATGTTGAAAGACTGGTTTGCTCTGACATATGGCATTAATAATATTACAGCTAGAGAGAAGATATTTGATATCAGAAAATAGGTATATGATGAATTTCAGGAACAGTCATATTCATTTTGGAGACTGGCATACACCAGAAGTGAGAAAAGGTGGGAAAGATTAACTGTTGGACTAAGAAGATCCGAACCTCACAGTCCTCTAAATTTCACAGTAGCTCTTAAACAATCAAGCAGATATATATAGTTGGGACTTCAAAAAAGATTTGAATTGTGGTTGCCATTGACATTCAGACCTCCTGTGCTAATATGGCCCCTTTATCCTTATCAGGCTACCAATCTTAATGATGATTTAGAAGACTGTAGGTATGAAAGGTGCCAGGCTTTTAGAGGATTTCATTACAGGTTTGGAACTCCATTTCAGAGTCATGCAGCAACCACTGACTTCAGAGAAACCACCAGGAAAGTTAATGCTGGAGGACCAGCATTAGGCTAAGTAGGGGGCAGTGATGAGCCCAAAATATGCTCATAGTTTGGATATTATGATGAAATTTTAATGCCTTTACTTTTGTTATTCGTGGTTGTTTAAAACTCTTTTGAAACTTTTTATGGGTATATCCTGTAGCAAAATATTTGCATATTCCTGCAGCTTATTGTGTTGACTTGACTACATTTATTACCCCGTTGAAGCTCCGGTGAAGACTCTTTGACCGAAACCGTTGGGAAAGATTTTTAATGACAGTCAATCTGGAAAGAGTGGAGCGCTAGATTCTCTCCGGATCGGGTTGAACACATAAATTCATTTATGAAGTTTGTTCCTTGATTCTGGGATACACTTTACTTCCACGTCTTTCTTTGATTGGGTTAGTTAGTTAGTTGCTCTACTGATTTTAAATAAAGTACTCCTCCTGTGTGAGTGAGAAGGGAGATGATAGTTAGAGTAAGATAGAAGCATAGTGATAGAAAGATAGCAGATATCATGTAAGAGTCAGTATGATAATGAAAAGCAAAATCTGTTTGACAAGAGACAGAGTTTGTTGTTAGTTTATATCAACAAAGCAATGTATACCATTCTATTTTCATGAATAAAGTTTGATGAAGTTTTGAGTTCAGCACCTACGTAATCAGTAGATGCTTGCTAAGGGGGCCCACTTAGTAAGTATCTATAGCTAGTTAGTTAGCTGTTCTTTTCTGTTGATCTTCAGTTAGCTTTCATCTTTGAAGTTTTCATACAAACTCAGTCTTGTATTGCTCCTGCAGCATAGGGAATCCATCCCTGTGCCTGTTCCTATAGCATAAGGCTAGTTCATAGTTTGTGTTGCAGTCGTAGATGTTATGGTTTTTGTTTTAATCAAATCATAGTTGAGTTAAAGAACTTTGTATTACCTTCTTGTAGCGTAGATATAATTCCTTCCAAGTATTTATTTCTGCTAAGTTTTGACTGAAATCAGTTCTTAGTGCATATATTATGCTGTGCCATTTAAAGTATACGTCCCCTGGTTTGACAAGTAAATGAATGTCCATAGAGAGATATTAGTCACCTATTGGAATGTCCAATTCCCAGGAAAGGTTTTACTGTGATTTTCATATCCTTTTGTGGGCGCGACCACAGAGGTTCTACTGAGCTTGAGCTGTGTTTCCTATTGGATTTCTTTATCAATTTCAGAGGGTTTTGGGAGATGGTGCCTTCATTTCATCTGGCAGACATCATTCTTCTTGGCCGTACCTTCTAAGGGAGAATCCAGGTTGTTTGCAGTGAAGTCCGTGGCTCTTGTGCAAGGGTGTTTGGGCATTTCTTGAAGAAACGCCTTCTTTTCTGAGGGTTTCTCTTCATCATTTTAGGCGTTTGGATTGTACTCTTCATCTGCCACCGTTTTCAGGCTAGATTTTGCATTCTGTAGCTTTGTACACCAGATTTGGTCAGTTCTTCACCATCTTGGCTGGCAAACTAGACTACTTTCTTAAATAAATAATCTGGACACTTCCGGGTATGTTTATGAGTTCTAAATCCATTGTTGAGCTTATTTATTATCTTTTGTATTGTCAATTCACCTAAAATAACTCAGATTTACATTTTATATGCATTTATGATGTGCGCCCCTTCTCTTTTGTCTATCAAACTTTCTCTAAAAAATTAAATAACACTAAAAAGACTTAAGAAATATTGGGGTTTGAGGTTTGAGCCAGCAGGGCTCATCACAGTGGTATTAGAGCTCTGATCCTACCAGCTTGTGGGGTTAGAAAAATTTATGAAGTCACACTAGGAGGGTTTTGGCAAGTTCTACTCTAGAGGGGGCCCTAGAAATTAGAGAGGTGATCATAATCCTTTCCCACCATTTCTGTTTGAAGAATAGGAGGAAATAGACTTGGATAATATGGCTAACAGGGAAGGAGGAAGTTCTTACAGGAATCATTGGGATGAAGAGGACAGAGAAGCTAAAGATGTGCTCAGAGGCATGGTTGCAGGCCAAGAACAGGCGGTGACTATTCTTCAACAACTCAACACAAATGTCCAAAATTTGACAATTAATAGAGCTTAGAATCTGGATCAAGATCGTGAAGGAAGTATTCACAGAGAGCCTCAGAGAGTCATAGCTCCAGCACGCACCTTTGAGAGAGCTACATGTCCTACTTTTACCAGAGATGATGTTGAGGAAGTGGACGAAGTTGAATAGGGTGGTGAGATAAATTTTGCAGATAACATTATGGTTATGCATGATGAGTGGGATGCATTGCCACCGAGAGTTAAGGAGCACCTTAACTTCGACAGATTCATGAGCCAGAAGAGAGAACACACCAGAAGTAGGAATGACAGGCGGTCTAGACACAAGCAGAATGATCTTAGACAGGCTACCAATAAGCTTACTTTGGCAAACTTTGATGGCAGTGGTAGAGTTACAGCACGTGCCTGGGTTAGTAAGTTTGACACATTCTTGACACTACGCCCCATGCCTGAGGAGGATGCCATTCGATTTGCATCACTTCACCTTGATGGCGTGGCACATGACTGGTGGATTCATGGTATGGCTACTCTTCACCATGACAGGATTACCTCGTACCAGGAGTTTACTGATAAACTAGTACAAAGATTTGATAGACGTGATCCTGAGCTATTCTTCAGAGATTTGGCGCAACTGAAACAGTTAGGTAGCTTGGAATCATACATTGGAGAGTTCCAAAGACTATCTGTGATGGTGATGGGAATCTCAGAGAGAAGGCTGATCATATTGTTCATTGAGGGTCTTTTCGAGCCCATGAAAGGTTGGATAAAAGCATTTGATCCACCTACTTTACAAGAGGCCATGAGGAAAGCTCGTAGCATGGAGCTATCTACACCTCGTAAGCCATTTGGCTCGAAACCTACTTCCTCCTACACAGAGAATAAATCAGATCTGAAGAAGGCTGATAATGCAGATCAAAAGAAGAAATTTGCAGCCCCTTTAGATCGAGAAACAATGAACGATTTACGAAGAAGAAAACTTTGTTTTTACTGCAAGGGTCCGTATGACTTTAATCATGACTGCCCCCTCAAACCTAAAGGGAAAAATAGGCACATGGAGTGGTTTTATGAGGGAGAAGCGTTGACTAATTTTTCTGATCAACAAGCTCCAATCTATGATACAGATGGAGAAGAGTCAGAAAATGAGGCAGAAATTGTAGTAGAAACAGAATTAAAGGAGGCTCATATGTCCAACATGCAGAGAGAGGGATCTTTCAGACTCCGTGGGATCCTAGTTGGTCAAAGGGTCATATCTCTTCTAGATACAGGTGCAACCCACAACTTCATCGATTCACGGTTAGTGGAGAAACGGGGAATTCAAACTTAGCAGTTTGAAGGCATACGTGTGAAGGTTGCAGATGGATACACTCTCAACTGTGAGAGGATGATACCTGACTTGCCTTTGAAACTCAACAATTTTGAGTTTAAGGCAGATTTTTATGTTGTGAACATGGGAGGAACGGATATAGTTATTGGCATGAAGTGGCTTCATGCAATAGGAGAATTCACGCTTAATTTGCATGACATGGAGATGAAATTCAGCATAGATGGCACAAATCATATTCTAAAAGCCATCAAGGATAGCAACCTTAGAGAGATTTCACTTCGAAGAATGGAACGTTTGATTCGTCACGATATGGTAGAGTGGGCTGCTGAGTGCAAGCTAATGCCTTCACAGTTGGAGCAGCAAGCTTCTTCTTACCATCTAGATGTGCAAGAACTTCGAATCAAACATGCAAAGGTTTTCAGTGCAATTCCACTAGGCAAACCTCCTGATAGAGGTATTGAGCATATTATAGAGCTGGATGAGGGCACGAAACTGATCATGATTACTCCTTACCGACACCCTAAGCATTTGAAAGATGAGATTGAGAAAACCATTAAGGAGCTTTTAGCTATGGGGCACATTAGGCCGAGTAAGTCACCCTTTGCTTCATCAGTTGTTTTGGTGAAGAAAAGGATGGTACACTCATAATGTGTATTGACTACAGAATGCTCAACAGGAAAACTATAAAGAAAAGGTATCCTATCCCACGGATAGATGAATTAATAGATGAGCTTCATGGAGCTTGCTACTTCTTAAAGATTGATTTGAGAACAGGTTATCATCAGATCAGAGTCCGAGACGAGAGGAGGACATAGAGAAAACTGCATTCAAATGTCACTGTGGACACTATGATTTCTTGGTTATGCCATTCGGTTTAACCAATGCTCCAGCCACATTTTAGTCTACTATGAACAGGGTTTTCCATCCTCACTTGAGGAAATTTGTATTGGTGTTCTTCGACGACATCCTGGTTTATAGCAAATCATGGGAGGAACACATGGTTCACTTGGATGGGGTACTGAGTATACTTGACAGGGAGTCCTTGTACGCCAAGGAGTCTAAGTGTGCTTTGGGCATGACAGAGATTTTATATCTGGGACACATCATCAGTGGTGCAGGAGTCAGCATGGATCCAGAGAAAGTTCGAGCCATCATCGATTGGCCTACACCTGAGACTTTGACACAGCTCAGGGGTTTTGTAGGATTGTGTGCCTTCTATCATCGGTTCGTTAGTGGATTCTCGCGGCATGCTGCGCCACTAACTGATTTGACTAAGAAAGGTGCTTTTGTGTGGACACCACTAGCACAGGCGTGCTTTGAGAAGTTCAAACTTCTCATGACTACATGTCCAATTTTGGCTCTATCGGACTTCACCAAACCTTTCAAGTTACATTGTGATGCCAGTGGTGAGGGTATTGGTGTAGTTATCATGCAGGATCGACACCCTATAGCTTTCGAGAGCCGGAAGCTAAGAGGTCCTAAACAGAGCTATAGTATCTATGATAAGGAAATGTTGGCCATCATGCATGCCATGGCCAAATTCAGGCAGTACTTGATTGGTAGCAAATTCACTGTTAAAACCGATCATAATAGTCTGAAACATTTTCTTGGGCAGTGAGATCTGAACGAAAGGCAACAGAAATGGGTCAGCAAGCTTCAGTCTTACGATTTTGACATCTCCTATGTCAAGGGCACTCAAAATGTGGTTGCTGATGCTTTATCTCACCGTCCTTACTTGAGCTCTATTACACTAGTTTCAGAGGACTGGAGACATCTAATAGTAGCAGAGTATGCTAAGGACCCATGGGCTTCTAGCATAGTAGATGGAATAGTACAGGATGACAAGTATTCACTTGTAGATGATCTTATCATTTACAAAGGGAGAATTTTACTAGTCCCAGGTTCTGAGATGAGGGACAGGGTATTGAGGTCATTTGATGATTCACCCATGGCAGGACACCCCGGTTACTTTAAGACCTACAGGCAGGTATGGGAGAGATTCTCTTGGAAGGGTCTCAAGTCTTATGTTCTCCAGTATGTCAAAGAATGTCTTGTTTGTCAGCAGAACAAGCAAGAGCATACATACCCCGCAGGTTTACTCCAGCCGCTTCCTATTCCTGAGAGGAAGTGGGATTGTTTGTCCATGGACTTCATCACGGGCTTGCCAAAAGCTCAAGGGAAGGACATCATTTTTGTGGTGGTAGATCAATTGATGAAATATGCACACTTCTTTGCAATCACTACTACACACACGGCTACCCAGGTGGAAAATTTGTTCTTCCGAGAGGTATTCAGGCTGCACGGTTTGCCTCGGAGGATAGTTAGTGACAGGGATAGCAGGTTTATGAGTAACTTCTGGCAGGAGTTATTCAAACTTTGTGGGACATAGCTCACTCCAAGTACCAGCTACCACCCCCAGACAGATGGGCAGACTGAGATAGTCAACAAATGGGTGGAAGGGTACTTACGAAATTACAGTTCAGGGCAACAGAAGGAATGGGTGAGGTGGTTATACCTTTGTGAGTATTGCTACAATACCACCCATCACATGAGCATCTAGATGACACCTTACCGAGCATTATATGGATATGATGCTCCGAGCTTTCTAGACTTATTGCTGAGTGACAGTAGAGTTCCCGGTGCTGGTGATTTATTATAGGAGAACCATGATATTATGAGATCACTCAGAGAGAATATACAGAAAGCCCAAAATCAGCAGAAACAATATGCTGATCAGAAACGAGTAGAGCGGTCTTTCGAGATTGATGATTTGGTGTACTTGATGCTTCAGCCTTATAGGCAGTCCACCCTTCGTAAGAAGGGCGCCGAGAAACTTAAGGTTCACAACGTGTTCCATGTGTCGCGCCTCAAAAAGGTGTTGGGACAACATGTGATTCCTTCTATTGATTTGCCACCCCTAGATGATGAGGGGAAATTGATTTTGATACCTGAGGCCATTCTAGATTTTAGAGAGCGTCATCTTCGGAGGTGGGTTATCAGGAAATACTTGGTAAAGTGGAGGGATCTACCGGCAGAGGATGCTACTTGGGAGAGTGACAGTATTCTTTAGCATCCGGCTTTGAGTTTGCTTGTGGACAAGCAAATTCGGGGAGGGCGGACTGTGATGTCCCCTCTCTAGACAGTTCTCGAGAACAGTGTGTTAGCCCTTATTGGACCCTTGTGGGCTAGCTGGATTGGTTAGAGGGTCAGTGGTACTTTCTGGAGAGTTTGATCATTCTGGTTTTCAGAGCCCAGTGACTGGTTCACAGCAGGCGTTGGCAGTGCAGGAGTCGACAGCTTCTGACGGCACAGGATTATATGGTGTTTTGAGTGAGTTATGGGTTTTTAAGTGATTTAAATATTAATTGATTTAATATTTAATTATAAAGTCAAATTGACTTTATATTTTTAAATCACTTAAATATTCTCTAAAAGTGATTTAATATTTTAAATCACTTAAATGAATAAAGTGCACCCAAGTATTTAATTCATATACTATTGAAATGAATTAAATATTATTTAAAAGATTTTAATATCCAAAAGTGGCGTATTTTCTTGGGATTCATGCCTTTGCATAAAAGGGCATTTCTGGCAATGAGAAACTCACCTTTTGACAATTTTAACTTTGCCTTGTGCTATTTCCTGTGCATTCTCCTGTGATCAGGGTTTGAACAATTTTTCCATTGAAGAACTATAACTCTTCAGTGTTGAGCACTTTTGAGGCTATGAGAGATCAGCTGAATTTGTGCAGTTTGTGAGAGCTTCATACAGAGGTTCTACTGAGCTTGAGCTGTGTTTCCTATTGGATTTCTTTATCATTTTAGAGGGTTTTGGGAGATGGCGTCTTCATTTCATCTGGCAGACATCATTCTTCTTGGTTGTACCTTCTAAGGGAGAATCCAGGTTGTTTGCAGTGAAGTGTGTGGCTCTTGTGCAAGGGCGTTTGGGCATTTCTTGGAGAAACGCCTTCTTTTCTGAGGGTTTCTCTTCATCGTTTTAGGCGTTTGGCTTGTACTCTTCATCTGCCACCGTTTTCAGGCTGGATTTTGCATTATGTAGCTTTCTACACCAGATTTGGTCAGTTCTTCACCATCTTGGCTAGCAAACTGGACTACTTTCTTAAATAAATAATCTGGACACTTCCAGGTATGTTTATGAGTTCTAAATCCATTGTTGAGCTTATTTATTATCTTCTGTATTGTCAATTCGCCTGAAATAACTCAGATTTACATTTTATATGCATTTATGTTGTGCCCCCCTTCTCTTCTGTCTATCAAACTTTCTCTAAAAAACTAAATAACACTAAAAAGACTTAAGAAATATTGGGGTTTGAGGTTTGAGCCAGCAGGGCTCATCACATTGGTGATGGTGATGATGTGGAATGATAAGATTGGATGACTTGATTGATTAGGATGAAATGGATAGGATGTGGCTAAGAAGGGTGACTAGGATGAAAGTGATTGGATATGAATGTATTGGAATAAGGTGTAGAGTGACTTGTCTTTATGTGTTTGGTGTTTATCTTGATTTGGAAATGTTTAAATGAATGATCACACATGTACACACATAAATCACTCACGGAAGACACATAAGAAAGTTTGAATTTTGAAATTTGAAGAATGTAATGGGGTGATCCCATAATAGTGGTTTACAATTTTTGGCCAAACTGGACACTAAAATTATTATTTTTAACTAAATCTTCACATTCGGGCACCTATAGTAGCTAAACCGTGAGGAATTTGAAGATGGTACAAACTAGAGTCTCATCAAATTTTGTCTGTAGATTCTAAAAATATTTTTTTCAAAATTTTTGGAATCAAATTGCACTTATTTTTCCATCTCCCATGAAAATTGATTTTTTTCACTTTTTAAAAAGTGACACACACATAAACATAACTTTTTTTCCATGAAGGATAAATTCTAATTCTTTCAAATTTAGATTTGTAACTATGATATCTAGTGCTTCCACTTGGTTAGATAGTTTTTTATTGAATATTTTTTCCTTAATCAAGTTTCAAAGTCAAACAAATTATAATTCGCTAGTATTGTATATGTCAAAATTTTATTTTATTTTTTGTTGGATCAAGGACTTCAATATCTGGTGCACTCATATTTTTCATTTTTTTTTGATAATCTTCTATTTTTCCACATGTGAAGAACAAAGAAATTCATATTCTATGAAAAATCTATGTTTAATAAAACTTAAAAATAAATACATAAAACCAAAACATATTAAAATTATATTCAATTGATAGCTTGTTCTGAGGAATACCATAATCATTTGAAATAAATTTTAAATGAATTCATTTGATCCCCAAAAGCTAAATCAAAAGATTTTTTATCAGCATTTTGATAGGTGTAAAGGAGACGCATTTATAGGTATGGTTTAAAACTAGCAAGGTTCTATCCAAGGGGGTTTGATCTAAGGTGATTTGATCAAACCCTCTTCAATTGGAATCCTTAAAATGGAACTTTTTAAGGCTTAAATCATTATATTTTCTAAAAATATGTGATTTCAGCTAAAATCCGTTCCTCTCAGGAATTGTAAACCACTATTATGACAGCACCGAATGATGATTATTAAACAAGAACACATGGAAGATACATCAACAAGCCCTATGACTATTCAAGTGGGGTATGGCCAATTATGTCTCAAGCTAGTTTGCACAAGGTTGAATAGGGAATGATTTGAAAGAAAAATACTACCAATAAGTTGGGAGAAAGGGGTAACCAACCCTTCACCTTCATTTCCCAAAGGTATAAAGTTCTTTGGGGCTTAGCTTAGAGTGACAAGATTTCAACTCTCAAATAAGTGTGTCTTTTGATTCACACTTTGATTGAGGTCGTCCCCAAGGGTGATGAAATCCCCTAGCAAGCCTCCTACAAAAGGTTTGACAAAAGAAAACCAAGTGAGGTGTTTGTGATCACAGACACACTTGATTCACACTCACAATGATTAATTTCCCTTAGATTAGAAATGAAATGTGTGTAAAATAGTTCAAGCACTTGTTCTTTTTAGATCCCAAATCAAGATGTGATGGAAGACAATGGTTAATTTTAGCCTCAATTTTTTATATGTGATTGAAAACAAGATTCGTTTTAAGAGAACAAATCCAAATGTGTGACAAAAAATTATTAAGAGATGAAGGATGAAACGAGTGCACCTGGTTATTTTCACTTTCCAAATTGTTGTTGTGAGTGATACTGCTACTACTAGAGCTCCTTATGATCACCTACAAGATAAAAAATAAATAAATTATAATGTAGCCAAACAAATAAATAAACTCATCAAAAAAATTACAATTTTAGACACATGTTTTTGACATAGCCAAATTAGATTTCATTATTTGACAATTTTATTGATCTGAAAAGAAGTCAAAAAAATTCCCTGTTTTGCTCTCATAAATGAGGATTTGTGAAAACCATATAGAAAATGAAGATCGGATTTTTTTCTCATTGTATTTGACCTCAAAATTAAATTTTTAAAACATAGACCCCCATTAGAATTTAAAGAGATTTCCAAAAATGTTAAATTTTTTGAAAAATTCTCTAATTTGCGTCCAGTAAACTAATTTTATGAAAAAAATAAAATCACAATAACACCCACAAAAATGATGATAAACCCTCGATTTTTGTACTGTAGCCTCTTGAGATGATGAAAAAGACTTTGTATAAATCTTGTGGAAAAATTCGTAGTTGTGTAGAAGATATGAAGAAATTTGTAAAACCTATGATTTTGTCCAAAAACTAGTAGATCTGCAACAAAATGTCAATAAAACCTGCAAAATAACAAGCTAGTTCAAAGTATTCAGGTTGGGTTCACCATTATGTAGATAGGGAAAAATTCTAGCTTAATTTTATGTTGAAAACAACATAAAATAAATAAACCCTATCAAGCACCATGAAGTACAAACTAGAATGAAAATGTAAATAAACAAAGGAAATGCAAAGCGATTTTCAAGCTAGACTTGATTGACCTCTATTTCTCTTCTCCACATGCATGAGAATGCAAGATTTTTAAGGTTGATTGTTGAAAGAATGTTGGTTGCTCAATTCGGCAACATAACGATGTGACGAAGGTGATAGATGATGTGACAAAGGTGATAGATGAAGATGGATGGAAGATTGAAGACTGATTTTGACAGAGTGAAGATACTAGATGAAGATTCGATGCAAATGGTCTGTGAAAGGTTAGATTTATAGAGTTTTTGAAGACAAAAGCTTAGTTGGCAAAGATCAATGATTGAGATTCAGTCTGGTAAGATGAATGGAAAGAGATGGAGATGTTGGAGAGAAAGATGGAAGCTAGAGAAAAAGAAGGAAGATGTTTCCTTCCCACAAAACCTTTCACTCAAAAATGAAGGCAACTTGCCATTTGTCAAGTTTAGTTATGAGTTGGTTTTGTAGTTGAAGATAATTCATTAATTAAATAATAAAATTATTTAATTTCATGTGACATGTGGTTTTTGGAAGTTTCTAATTAAATATTGAAAAATATTTAATTATGTGTGAAATGTGGATAAGAAGTTTCTAATTAAATATTGAAAAATATTTAATTATGTGTGAGATGGCTTTTTAGAAGATTTTAAAGATGATTTCATGATTTTGGAAAAAAGAAGAATATTTAGAAGATTTAAGGATGATTTTATGATTTTGGAATAAAGAAGAATATTTATTTTATTTAAAATAAAGCAATGTGATTTTTAGAAGATTTAAAGATGATTTCATGATTTTTGTTTTAAAGGAAGAATATTTACTTTATTTAAAATAAAGCAACGTGATAATTTAATTAAATAAATTGTAAAGCTTATTTAATTTAATTAAGAAGAATTAGAAAAGTGATTAAATTAAATAAGTAATTAAACTTATTTAATTAAGATAAAATAATTAGAAAATGAACAATATAAATAAATAATTAAATTTATTTATATGTAGATTAAATTAGAGATTTAACTAAATAACTTGTATTTAATTAATTACTAGACTTATTATAATGTGACCATTTTTAGGTGTATACAAAAGTATTATCAATAGGGCACCAAACACTCATGCAAGTATCACAAAGGAAAGGTAGAGGGAAATGCAAGATATTATAAGAATATAAAATGCAAATAACAGAAGATCTGCTAATTGTAACAAAGATATGAATACAAGAAACAAAAATGCAAGACAATGCTAAAAACAATGCAAAAGTAATGTCTAAAGTATGCATAGGGACTAATTCACCTTGGGTGGAAAATGAGTCCCATGATGGAATTTTTTTTGTGTTTTTGAGATTTTTAAGAATGATTTAAATTCTTTTTAGAATGCATAAAGAGGCACAAAATGCAGAGTTTCAATTTTTTCAATGAAATGAAATGCAAGAAATGAAAACTAAATGAGTTTTACACTAATGCAAAATGAAAGATCCTAGAATGCAATAACAAACCAATGTCCTAATTGAATTGTAATGCAAATGAGAACTAGGATGTAATGTATGAATGCAATCATAAGTTTTAAAAATGTTCAAAAGTTGAGTTCACCAAAATGAAACATAGATTTTAGGACCCGAAATGCTTGCTCTCTTCCTAAGTTTTTCACCTAGAAAGAGAGAGATTTAGATCCTAAAATGCTATATGTTCATTCAAATAAGGACAAGTGTGATGTGATATGATGAAAAATAACTAAACTAAATGCAATTGACTGATTGAAATGATCTAAAATGAATGCAAAACTAAGATTTATGCTTTGTTTGAAAACATAGCACTAACTCAATTGACTGCAAAATCCGATGAATTTTTTTGATGAAATATGTATAATTTGATGTATCGTTGCGTGCTTGTAAAATTTGATGTGTAATTTTCAAAATTTTAAAAGTTTATCCTTGATGTTTGTCAAAATTTCAACAAACCTGGGTTTTGTCAAAATTTTGACTAGCAGTTTCGTCAAAATCTTGACAAACATGAAAAATAAGAAAAAAATAAAATTGTGGCCAACATAAAGAAAAGTGAGTTCGCTGATTTATTGCGATAGTGTTTTGCTCTACTTGAGACAGTTTGTGGAGAACTGAGGACAATTTTCTTGGGAAAAATCAGAAAAAATTCAAGAAGATATTGTCAGGTTGAGGGTAGTAATATTTTTTTTGCAGAATTCATTTGTGAAGTCAGATTTGTAGTTCTAGGTTTGAAAATCATATTTTAAAGCAACATCTCATCATATTTCATTTTTAGAGGTTTAGGGTTTTGAGAATTTCATGTCCAAATTTTGTTGTGTGGAATCACCATAAGATCACAACCAAGGAATAGATTCTTGTGACTGTAATTATGTGATCCATAACTCTATTGGTCATGTGGCATAGTTGTGCTATAACAAATACAGGATGCATTCATGTGTGACCCAAGTTTAATGTGGCTATGTTGTGAGAGAAATGGAGGCACTCATATAATGTATTTAATTCAGGTTGTATAATGTAGGTGTCAATCATCATTGGGTACATTTAGGTTGTCTCAATTTTAACAGGTTAAAGTGTAATTATAGCATGATCCAAGCGTGATTACCTCTTGCTACAATAAAGAGCCTATAACTCTGGTTGATATGCAGAGTGGTTTTGTTATATCAATTATGTAGTGCATTCAAGAACAACCAATGTTTAATGGGCTATTCTAGAGAGTGATCAATATTTTCTAAACCTTATCAATGTTAAAACTATATAGCTTAAACTACAAACCAAGTTTGTTACATACTTGAATGCAATCTTGGGTTACCAAAAAATATAATAATGTGATCTACTAATAACCATTATGGAAAGTATTAAAGAAAGACCCATGCTATATAGGATACATTTCCCTGATCAAGTTTACATATCTTAATGATCAAACAAAAGCTTCCCACACACTCTAGGATACAATCCAAGATCATACCACAACTTTCTCAAGACAACTAATTTTCTGACCCAAGATTTAAGGTTGTTTTCAAATACCAATAGAAGCATTTGTAAGAGCATGATTAGGGTACAAACCCCAGGCCTCCGTAGAAACATAAACAATAACTCTAGCAGATTAGTGAGGTTGTAATACCAGAAAGATTGAAACATTGTAGCTAATAACAAAATCTTGCAATCTAAAGATTGTAGCCAATAAAAAGCACACTATGTAGCTTAGTGACATTTGTAAATGCAATCTACGGTAAGAAGACTGATAGTCAAAAAGAGGTTGAGCAGTGACAAGATAATAAAGCTCAAACCTTGCATAGTAAAGTGGAGATTTTAACAGTGAGTTTCCTTACCCCCTTGCTGACCTTAAGGGTTTTTCAAATTCTTTTGGTAGTGTTAGACAAAGCAAATGCAATTAGGGAATGACTATCCAAATGAAGTAACAGTGGTAATCATAGGTTCAATATTTCTTCTTAGCCATTAATGTATAATGGAGGTAGTGGATTGCATGTTTGAGCAGTGTTTTGAGACTCATCAAAGATGGGAGAATAGTGAATAATACCTTGTGGACTGTGAAGTAGTGTCAATAAGGTTGAAGGATATTAAGATCTACAATTCCATGAAACAATGAGTCCCCTATAGTAAGTAGGCAGTCTATAGGGAATAGTTTGATTTTATAGAAGGATGATCATGAAAGGAATCTTCAAGTGATAGTGAGTGAGTTGTTTGAGATTGCAGCTGAGGGTGCAATACCCAATCTTAAAGGAAGTTAGCAAAGAAGTAGATGTGCAAGAAAATAAAATCATACACAACAAACAATTCACAATGTTATCTTGCATAATGCATTGAGTTTGAATACAAAAATCTCATTGTATCTTGATGAAAGTGGTGACCTTAAAGGTCAATCACTGGAAACCATGATTTTAAAACATGCTATTGTGCTTATGGAGGCAACATTTTAAGCAAGGCAGTGAGTGGTGGTTTGGAACAATAGTAGGTATAAAGGACTTGCTTTATATGCATACTATGTAGTCTAGCTCAAGACAACGTTCTCAGAAGAGATTGAAGGTGGATTATGAAACTCAAGGGTTACCATGAAAAGGATTAAAGCAAAGAATGAGATCTATTTAAAAGCCATGGTCATGAAGATATTAAAGATGTCACATGCAAAACCCTAGTAGCTGGAGTAATGAATATAGCACCAAAGAGGATAGTGTGTTGGGGAAGATTTAGGAGATCTCCACATTATCTAATTACAGGGAAATACATCATTTATTTATTTTTTTAATTAAAAGAAATCATTCTAAACCCTATATAGGATACATTAATGCTTCAAAAGCCTCTGAAGAAATTTGAGATTATGCAAATATATGTCAAGTAAATTCCTAGATTACAAATAGTAGTGGGAATAATGTAAGATTTGTTGAGCAAAGCAGGAATGAGATAAGCAACAATGAATCCTATGCCTCCTTTCACACACATCTCTTCACTGTTCTTTTTCATTCTTTACTAAAACACTTCTTCATTTTGGCAGTCTATGCTTGATAATAATGTTTTGACGAAGGTTTTAGAGTATGTTTATTAAAATGAAAACTCCATTCTGGTGGGCTACGCCTAAAAATAAGATTTTGACAAAAAAATTAGAGTATTTTGGTAGGCTATATTCTTGATTCCTTAAATGACTTATTCAAATGGATTGTAACTAAATAAATGACTAACTATTTAGTCATTTTTTATTTTTGTGACTAAATATTTTTTAATCAATGACCAAACTAGTAATTTATTTACTCATTTATAGTTGAGTTGCAAAAAATGAGCAAAATTTGGTCATTTTTAGTTGTTGTGACTAAATTTTTTAGTCACCTGGTCATTTATTTTCCAAATTCTACTAGTGTTTGTTTCCTTGTGCGATTAGGGCTCTCTCAATGTTGAGGGCCCTAGGGATAATCTCGTCATAAGAAGTGACACATTGCATCTTTAACTAAAAGGATAAATTTGTATTGAGATTAAAAATGATGATTTTGACTTGTTGCTCCTTAGGAATGGGTCACTTGCTCTTACTAGCTCGCTACCTCCATCATTGTAGGAAGTTTTTGATCAAGTTCAATATTCTGATTTTAGGAGTAACGGTTGGAAATCATAGTAAAATCAGAATTTAATAAGTTTTGGAATTAACATTTTAAAGTGTTTTTGGGGTCATTAACTTTAGACTATCTTCTCTTTTGCAGGGGTGGTTGCATGCCAAATTTTTTTGATGTAAAATATAAGAATTATTAGATTTTGTTACCTGTCTATGAATAAAAATTATTGAAGTGTGAGTTTGATATTTTTTGAAGATCTAAATAGTCAAGCTTGGTAAAGAAAAATCATGTCAGATAATATTAGTCCAGAACAAAATGAAGAGACACTTGATAGATTGTGGGCTAGATTGAAAAGAAAGGGTGATGGGAAATGTTAGTCCTTGCAATAGTTGCAATGGCTTAAAGACGAGATGACTTTTAATCACAATAGTTGAGAAACATTGTAGACAGTATGGTCACGTTGAAGGGGGGCATGATTATATTCCATTGGAAATTTGTTTATTATATGTGTTTATATTGATTGAATTTGTAAATGTTTATATCATTTTAACATTTTATATGTATATATATAATCACTTGATCATGATCATGGTTTATTTGTGTCTATCATTATTATAAAGGTGGGGCGCCCTAGGGCACATGATATGGAATATCATGGCCTAGAGAATGTGCTTTTACAAACAGATGAACATGGACTTGTGAATATCGAAGATGAAGTTAATGATCCTATGGAAGAAGATGATCATGTGCCAGAAAACATAGTTGAAGATGATGGTACAGATACATTGATCCATGACACATTTAGTGGCAGAGATGATCATGATGATCAAGATGAATTTGATGATGTTCATGATTTACCTGTACTTGAGAAGGCATATGAGCCCCTTTATGAAGGCTCCCAAACAAGTCTTCTTTCTATTGTATTGTTGTTGTTAAACTTGAAGGTTATGAGTGGTTTATCAAACATAGCAATCTCACAGATGTTAAGGTATGTCATATATGTCATCTTTTTTTATCTATTTTAATTGTTGTTAGTTCATCACTAGTAAATAAAGGATGAAATATATGACATTAATATTCTTTATATTAACAAATTATTTTTTGTTGTAGATTGATTGGTGAATTTTTGTTACCACCATCAAATATTTTACCTTGCTCATACTGATATTTATCTAGCATTATGAAAGATATCAGAATGGAGTATCAAGCAATAGATGCATGTCCCAATGATCATATTATATATCATAAACAACATGAATTTGCAAAAAAATGCATGAAATGTCATATTAGTAGATATAGAATAGATAAACTAACAAAAAAGGTGTCTCGCAAGGTTTTTCGTTATATTCTCATTATTCCACGAATGCAATGATTATTTAGGTGTGAAAGCTTAGCGCAATTTATGGATTACCATGCATGAAATAGAAGTAGAGATGACATTCTTTGAATGCCTATGGATGGTTCTACATTTAGGGACATGGAGGAAAAATGGCCATCTCAGGCTTTCATTGGGAACGGATGGTGTCAATCCATTTGGAGAGCTGAGATCTATTTACTTGGTGTGGCATGTTTTTGTTATCAACAATAACATTCCTCCATGTATGTCAATAAAGAGGGAGAACATAATGTTGTCAATGATTGTTCCAGGTATTTGTTTACATCAATTTTCTTTAACGTAGTAGCATCGCATTTGTCTTATTTGTTGCATAATGACTTATATTTTTTTCAATTCAATAGTCATGTACATTAATTTATATATATTGCAGTAAAATGGTTATAATAATTATCTAATGTTTATATTCATTCAACTAGGTAAGTACTAAGTTAAATATATGAATGTATATATCGAGCCTCTTATCGATGAGTTACTAAAGTTATGGAATAGTGTCACTATGTATGATGTCTCTAGACCAATAGGACAAAGACAACTTCAATTCCATGCAATGCTTGTATGGACAATTCATGATGCCCCAAGGCTAACACATTTTTGTGGTATGTTATAACCTTTGACTACACTTTAACAGTATTTAATTTTATGAAGTAGATATCATGCATATTTTTAAAATAATCTATTAATTATATATAATTATAAAAATTGACATATTTAATCCAATTATATATCATCTTGCAGGTCTTCAAACAAAGGGAAAATTTGCATGTCCAACTTGTGGTCCAAAGATGAAATCTTGTCATTCAACAAGTTTAGGAAAGCAGGTGTTTGATGAGTATAGGAACTTCCTCCATAAAAATCATAAGTATCAAACTACTGAAAAACATCTTTTCAATGGGAAAGAAGAGACTACATCAAAACCATGAAGAATGGCACCTTGGCTATGGAAGTTGGAATATAATAAAATTAATCGTCAAGGTTATGCATCTGATCAAATTGTTTATCTATCATATATGATATGTTTTGAATTTATATTTTTATATTGTGTTGTGTTTACTCATTCTGTAATTGACAATGATTGTCATTGTTAATTTCTTTAACTTATATGCTTCATGAAGGTCGTCAAGGCATTAATGGTCAACTTCCACATGGACTAAAAAGTTATCCCAGACAATTTAGTAGGTTGCCCTACTATGAGTAGCTAAATTTTGCATTTGTTTGATACAATGCATATCGAAAAGAATATAACAAAAATATTATGGAAAATATTGGATGGAAGGCATGACAAAGAAAAAATTGTCAAAATTTATAGTGACATTCAGAAAGCCAATCATGTAATGAAAAATGTCATTCAATTAAATAGCGATGGAGACCAAATTAATATAAGTGCCCTTCTTTGGTTATTAATGGAGCAAAAAAGAAATGCTCTAAAATAAGTCATACAAAAAATTTGATTTCCCACATGATTTGCTATGAAGATAAACAATATAATAACAAAGAATGATGAATTTTGGTCAGGGATGAAAACGCATGATTGGAATAGCTTCATTAAGGTAATTATTCTAGTATATTATATAAACTTGTATAATGCATGTACTTTTTAGTGTATTATGTTTACTACTTTTGGGAAAATAATGAAAAGATCATTTTATAATTGTTGCAGTACATTCTACCTCTATCTCTCCTAGACAACTTTGACATCAATGTCAAGCAAGTTATATATGATCTTGGAAAATACATGAGGTAAGTAGCGATATTTGTTCAATTCGTTGTATACATCTTATAATTTCTATTTTTTTTTACTTGTTATGTAATATAATGTATATTTTCATTAAATATCATTAATATATTTGTGCCTTGAATCACTTGTAGATGGCTATCATCTAAAGAAATCCATAAAGAAGATATAAATTATTGGAAGAGAAAAATTCCTCGTCTAATGTGTGAAATGTAAAAGTGTCTACCTTCGACATTTTTCAATACACAAAAACACTACCTCATACACCAAGTTGAGGAGATTGAATTGTGTGGACCTGTACAAACAAGGTCAATGTGGATGGTTGAGAGGCACTTGAAATTTTTGAAGGCTTTGGTTAGACAAAGAGCACATCTTGAAGGTTCTATGGTGGAGGGATATATGGTATACCAGACCATGGTGTACATTAGTGAATATCTTCCTAAGTTTGCAACAAAGATCCATGTAGATCACATTTGGGATCCCAACTCCATTTAAAAATTTGAAGGGGAGTACCTGATGGAGAAAGGTAGATTGAGGAAAGTGAGAGGTAATTATAAGATGGTCATGGAGATTAATTATAATACATTTTACATATGGTTTTTATGTATATTGTACTTATTTATTTTTTAATCTTCAATATACATCATTTATAAATTAAGGTCGTATACTGTGGTATTTAAATAATTGTACGTCATTTGTGAATTTCTTTTTTTTTATATAGTTGGTCGAGAGTGGGATGCACTACATTTGTATATCATAGACAATCTTGATTGGATGATGTTATGGCTTGAATGATGTTAACAATTTGGTCGTGAATTAACATGGGAAGGTGTGGCTTCATTGGTTAAAGAAGCTCATCGTAATGGAGATTCCAATGTTACACATAGGGAAATTGATTCAGCATATGGTTTAAGAGATAAACAAGTACGTATATATATATATTAATCGACCATATTATTTAATTATTTTCAATTATATTGATGTATATATGTGCTGAGATTTTTTTCTTTGCATACATTCAGCCAAGAATAAATATGTTTATCAACTGACGATATTGCAATAATTTTTACATGTTTGACATATTGCAGGTGAGACACCACAAGGCTATTTGGTGCAATGGTCACAAATTTTGAATCAAAATGTTGGATGAAATAAAGAAAACTTGTGATTCTGGTATAACTGCAATCTTTCAGGTGACTAATGTTTCATCTAGAAGCGACATACATCCAGAAGTCTCAGAAAATCGATACTATGGGATTTTGGATGATATACTTGAGTGTGACTTTAAGTCCTTCAGATTAATTTTGTTCCTCGTCCTATGGTACATGCTATGATTGAATGAAAATGATCCCGAGAGAACTATTATTGAACATGATAATGGATTTACCATGGTTAATACAAGGTCGATCGAGCAAGCTGGAAATGAGCCCTATGTTCTTCCAAGCCAATGTGAGCAGGTATTTTACTTAGAGGTTCCAAGTAAACTGAGTTGGTTGTTTGTTGTTAGACATGATCCAAGAGGAAGGCCAGTAAAGTATAATGTGGTGGAAGAAGAAGATACCGAAGAACTAGAAGATGATGTAGATGATGATCAGGATCAACAATTAGTTGATGATGTCCCTGATGAAGATGTCGAAGAAGAGGAACTAGATCATGATGATGTAGGAGTTAATGTTCATGAAGATGATATCCATGTGGATGATTACATTATCGAAACTTATATCGATGATGGTGATGATGATATGACCAATCCTTACAATGTCAAATCTAGATCAAATGATATAGACAAAGAGTTGGATGAAGAAGAAGATTAATGACATTGAAATGTATGAGTTATGTGATTATATTATCTATTTGATATTAATTTTTTGATAGAATTATATTTGACTTATGTGGCTACATAATTAATTCATGATATTTTTAATTTTTATTCCATTACATAATTAATTTAATGATATAATTTTTAATGTTTGAAAGGTCAAAAAATTAGAAGATTTCAATAGTGATGTTAACAACCTTGAAATTAGTGTGTTTTATGTTTCATGTGATCATAAAAGATTAAAAAGTTAGTTTTAGAGGTGGTTGTTTAGTGGTTGACATGTAAAGGCCTTTAAAAGGCATAAAGTGATAATTATAATGGTTTTTGATGGTTGAGGATTTAAAATACAAGCTCTTGACATTCAAAAATCTATGTTTTTCTTCAAAATTTCTATATTTTTCCTGTTATGTAGCATTATATGGTCACATGCAGCCATATTTTGATGTGAAATCAATTCCAAGTCGTGAAGATATGTGTTACCTTTGATTTGAATCTTATTTGAGGGCTTAAGGCATTGATTTGAGTTAGAAAGCTTCATTTCTTTGCATATAGCCCGATTACCCTAATTTTGAGTGTTTTGTAGTCCAAACATGATATAAAGGGGCTCTTACACTTTTTTTTATTACTATAGCTTGTGTAAGAGGCCCCATGGATACTTTTTTAATTGTAGGATGCATGAATGGGGCGTAGGATGAGAAATAAAGAAGCTATAGCTGTTTTCCTCAAGAGTTTTGTGAAGAAAAGCATGTGAAATGAGACGTACTTTCTAGCTCAATGCTTGTTTTCTTTTTCATTTTCTATAAAAAAGATTTCAAGGCCAGAAGTACGGGTTAGAAAGTTAGATATTTTTTGGTCAATTCTAGGTAGAGTTGCAGAGAAAATTGTAAAGTTCGATGGTTTTAAGGAAAATGCAATTTAGGTTTTGAGTCATTCTGTAGTAGGTTTTGAATTCATGGGGATTTGATGTTTTATGACAGTATTGGCATTTGAATTGAAATGATTAATTCAAACTCATGTCTCTCTATTATACATGCATATCTGAATTTTGAATAAGATAATCAAGGGTTGTCTCGTTCATCTCATTGTTGTAGTGTGTATGATTTTTGTTTTGGCTTTAATTTAAGGAATTAATTAAAATTCTTGAATGGGATTATAGGTGGATATGTTCTATATAAGGATTTGATAAGTAGTATTGGGTTAGAATAAATTTGGATGAAATTGTGAAGCAATGTTCTCAAGGATCTTATATGTTATGTGTTAAATTTGTCATAAACCCTTAGATGTTTATGAATTTGACACCCTTAATGGATAAATGGCACTGATCTAAGTTGTACTAATTTGTATGGTTTAGTATTTTGTTTGTCTTTACCTAGCACTTGCTACAAATTGCAAATCAATGACTATTTTACACTGGAATGTGTTGTAGTTATCTCATGCTCCAAATAGTTGATATTACTGATGAGCAGCCAATTCTATTCAGTATTATCCTATTATGTTGAGCTATTAAATGAGATTATCTATTGTAGTTAATATTGTTTACGATAATGGTGCAGAGGTTGTAAATGCATTAAGGGATCACCCTCCCGGGTCTTGCAGAGCCCAAAGTGTAGAAGGTATTTAAAATCTTCGTCAGTTGGTCTAGGTCCTTCGAGCTGCCCTTGATTGGAATTGGAAATTCCATAGGTAGATTAGAAGACCAACCTAGTTATAGTAAAAAAACCAATGCTACCCTTAACCCTTAACTCTCTATCTCTCTCCCCTCTACCCATAACCCTAAACCCTAAACTCTTGACCCTTAAACCCTCTACCATCTCTCTCTCTCAAGACTCTCCCTCCTACCCCCTCTCCCTCTCTCAAGTCTCTCTCTCTCTCTCTCACTCTCTCTTTCTATCTACCATCTACCCTTAACCCTAAACCTTAAACTCTAAACCCTTAAACCATTTACCCTCTATCTCTCTCCCACTCCCTCCCTCCCTTCCTCTCTATCAAGTCTCACCCTCCTACCACCTATTCTTCTCTTAGGTCTCTCTCTCTCACTCCTATCTTTGTCCCCTCTACCCTTAACCCTATACCTTCTACCCTCTACCCTCTATCTCTCTCCCACTCCCTCCCTCTCTCTCTCATTGAATCCCTCTATCTCTCTCCCATCTACCCATAACCCTTAACCCTTAACCCTTAAACCCCAAACCCTTAAACC
>VDFB02276864.1:250236-357840 GCA_007258455.2 Sequoia sempervirens
CCAATACTACTTATCAAATCCTCATACAGAACATATCGACCTACAATCCCCATTTAAGATGTTTTGAATGCTTTGTGATACCAAAATTAGAAGAATAGTTTCTTTATTTCGATCAAACCATGGAAATAGATGTCATGTCCACCATTAAAGCTAACTCGGATGCTACATGAACGAATCTAATCGCATTTGATGCAAATTCAAATATTAGTCGTCGATCCTTCACCTTGGTTAGATCATCAGACAATTGCCTTCAAAGAAAACTAGCATAGTGTCAATCGTGGCAATAAGGGGCCCACCATACTACTTGTTGCCAAGGAGATGCACATGGCGCGCACCTGTGATATTGCAATCAATAAAGACCTCACAACTATTGATCACGCGATCGCAGGCAACCGTGGATCTCAACCGTTGAAAATCTTGTTCATTCAACACAATCACCAACCTTGTTATTAACCATAGAGCACCTTTCTACTGAGATTATAAGATCTTCGTTGATTTAAAACACGTTCATCTTATAACTACTTTAGTAACCCGTGGCATAATGTATTAAAGACACATCAAAGTATTTATCATTCCTTCAGCTTCACTGGATGAGACATGTGGTGCTCACTCGTGATATCGTGATAAAAAAATATAGTGTGGTGGGGTCATCGCAGGATGGCAAGGAACGATTGAGATCACACAACAATTGATCTATGACCATGCGAACTTGTCCCTCTGCAAAATAAAAACATTTATTAGCGGAGAGGGCCCAATAATTGTGCGGGGTCCAATAGTCGCACACTCAATCGTGATGATAATACCCAATCTAACCACATATTTATACTATATATTGTAAATAAATAGTCCAAATGTAAATAAAGAAAAAACCAAATGTTGATAAAAAATGGACCCATACTTGAACACATTAGAACCTCTAAATGTTATATGAAAAAAACATAAATACATTCATGAAGAAGTGAAATAAGTTTTTCTTTGTTTCAAATAAAATATCATAACTCTCCACTATAAGTATATCATTTAAAAAATAAAATGCTCATTTAATAAAATACGACACTCATTTAAACAAGTATTGTTATCATAGTGAAAAAATATTGTTCTTATGTGTACAACAATTGGGGTAGCAATGTACAAGTATTGGATAATTTTATATTAATATTTTGTCCTATCACAAATATAAAAGGTGAGCACCATAAATAACATGTATTTTATCATTAAATGTGAAGGATTTTCAAAAAAATCTAGTGTTCAACTATTGGTCCATTTTTGTTCAATATAAGTTGTATTTTAAATAATTATGTGTTGTTTTTATAACAACAAATAGATTTTTTGTGTTCAACTATTAGTCCATATGTGTTGAATATAAAAGGTAGAGATATCAAAGATTTGTGGTTATCAATAAGTATTTGGTCCACTTAGGTTGTATATTAATTTTAATTTAAATAAAAATATGATATTCTACAAGCAACAAAAGATATTTTTTTGTTCAACTATTGGGGGTTCCATGATTAATTTTTGGTCGAACCTTTAAAAATTCAAATTTTAGACACTTCTCAAAAGATCTGTTGATGTGGTGAGTTGCATGATTAGTCACACCTCCAAGCCTTAGTTATAGATAAATAAGAGACCAGTCTACATTTCTAAAAAAAATGAAGGTTCTACGATATTCCAGTCAATTGCTACATGTTGAGAAAGTTAGCCTGCACAACTATTGGGCCCTCTCCCCTAAAGGAATAAGGGGAAATCACTAGGCTGATGACAAAAATTGACATAAGTTGTTTTAATGAGGGAACACGAGACCAAAAAAAGAGTTAGGAAAAATAAAGTCAGGCGAAGGAAATAAAATGATAAAACAAAAGGGGGACCAACCTAGACAAAGCGATGAGGCTTAAGTTGTTTTAAAACCTTCCCAAAAAGTAATGACCAAATAGATCCCATCCAAGGTGTAAGATGAACACTATGGTTTTACATGAAGATGAAGGTAAAACCCCAACCTTAGGCTTTTTCCAAACACCATAGATGACCAAAGACACAAGGTAGGATAAAATAGAACACATAGAACAAAACTTTGAAGTTCCATCACTACCCATAACCCTAAACCCTAAACCATTAACCCTTAACCCTTAAAACCAAAACCATTAAACCCTCTACCCTCTCTCTCTCAAGTCTCTCCCTAGTACCCCCTCTCCCTCTCTTAGGTATCTCTCTCTATCTCTCTCTCACTCCTCTATCTCTCTCCCCTCTACCCTAAACCCTAAACCCTAAACCCTTAACCCTTAAACTCTAAACCCCAAACCCTCTAATTTCTTATCTCTCTCCCACTCCCTCCCTCTTTTCCCTCTCTCTCTCAAGTCCCACCTCCTACCCTCTCCCTCTCAGGTCTCTCTCTCTCACTCACTCACTCTTATCTCCTCCCCTACCCTCTTAACCCTCTAACTTCTACCTTCTACCATTAACCCTCTACTCTCTATCTCTCTCTCACTCCCTCCCTCTCTCTCTCATTGAATCCCTCTATCTCTCTCCCCTCTACCCATAACCCTAAACCCTTAACCCTTAAAACCCAAACCCTTAAACCCCTAATCTCTACCCTCTAATTCCTCTCTCTCTCTCTCAAGTCTCTCCCCTCCTACCCCTCCCTCTCTCGTAGTCTCTCTCTCACTCACTCACTCTTATCTCCTCTCCCCACCCTTAACCCTAATCTCTACCTTCTACCATTAACCTCTACTTTTATCTCTCTCCCACTCCCTCCTCTCTCTCACTGAATCCTCTCTATCTCTCTCTCCCATCTACCCATAACCCTAAACCCTTAACCTTAAACCTAAATCCTAAACCCTCTACCTCTACCCCACTCACAGACTCCCTCTCTCTCTCTCAAGCCCTCCCTCTCCCTACCCTCTCCCTCTCTCCCCTCGTGTCTCTCTCTCTCTCTCACCACTCCTCTATGTCTCTCCCCAATTCTTCTTAAACCCTAAACCATAAACCCTTAAATATTGTAAACCCTAAACCATTAAACCTCTACCGCTTCCACCCTTAACCCCTGCCTCCCCTATCTCTCCCACTCCCTCCCTCTCTATCAAGTCCTCCCTCCTAGCACCACTCCCTCTCCTCGTGTCTCAGCTTCTCCCTCACCACTACCACTCTTATCTCAAGTCTCTCCCTCCTACCCCTCTCCCTCTCTTAGGTCTCTCACCACTCCACCCACTCACTCTATCTCTTTCCCTCTACCCTTAACCCTCAAACCCTAAACCCATAACCCTTAAACCATCTACCATCTACCATTAACCCTCCCCCTCTATCTCTTCCACTAATCCTCTCTCTCCTTTTAAGTCTCCATCCCACCCCTCTCCCTCTCTTAGGTCTCTCTCACTCACTCACTCACTCCCTCTATCTCTCTCCCCTTAGGTCTCTCTCACTCACTCACTCACTCCCTCTATCTCTCTCCCCTTAACCCTAAACCCTTAACCCTTAACCCTTAAACCCTCTACCCTCTACCCTTAACCCTCCCTTCCTTTATCTCTCTCTATCAAGTCTCTCCCTCCTATCACCACTCCCTCTCTTAGGTATCTCTCTCATTCACTCACTCACTCTATCTCAAATCCCACTCTCAAGTCTCTCTCTCAATTCTCTCCCTCCTAGTACCATTCCCTCCTACCTCTTCTCCCTCTCTTAGGTATTTCTCTCACTCACTCACTCCCTCTATCTCTCTCCCCTCCACCCTTAAGCCTCATGTTAACTGTAAAATTTGAAAATTTTATAGTTGTATGTACTCATGAAAGTTTTCCAAAGAGGCCCATATCATGAATATAAAGTTGATGTATTTTTCTTTGTCACCCATGTTCTAGTCAGTATTTACCATTTGGTCCTATAAAATTCACCTGACCCCAAGCATTTGAATATATAAAGTCATATCGGCATGAGATGCTATAGGTCTTCCCGACCCATAAGTTATTTTATACTAGCACATATTTTTCAGTGCATCGGCAAGAGGTCCTAAATGACTTACCACTATAATTTTATCTAAGGATTCATATCGACATGATGTAGTTCACAGTCTCAACAAGAAAAGGATTCTATCATCAAGACAATAGTCATCAGGGTGAGTCATATCGAGCACATATGTGTCTTACCGACCGAAGCACAAAGAACTATATCGGCCAGACTTGGGCCGTCAGAGTGAAGTCCCGTAGCATCCATCCAGTCTTGCCGATAAAGCGAAGGAGGATTTTTTTGATATGAGTTCATGGAGTAATGCCGACCCCCTATGTCACACCAACAGGAATGCATTTTTAAAGCTTTGGTGATGTGTTTTGATCATCGGCGAGGCTAGTTTAATTGGAGAGAGATATGAGAGTCATGCCGAGTGTTGTTCCATTAGCAAGAAAATAATTATGTTTCGGTGATCAAAAAATAGACCAAAGGAAATATCTCGGCGAGATACAAAGTATGTAGAGGAACATCTTCCTAGCTTACAAAGTCACAATGACATGTTTGCATTGGTGGGAATTATAGCGATATACTTGAGATTGAAAGGATAACTCTCGGGGAGACTCATAATGCCTGTGAAACTACAATACATCTTAGCGATATATGATCTATCGATAGCAAAGATACAATTGAATCAAAATAACTCTCTGGGCGACTCATAATGCCGGTGAAACTACAATACATCTTAGCGATATATGATCTATCGATAGCAAAGATAAAATTGAATCAAAATAACTCTTGGGGAGACTCAAAGTCTCAGGGAAACTACAAGGTGTCTTAGCAAATGTTTTAATGAACGTTGGTAGAAGCCCTAATAGAAGGATCTCCCAAGATTTGAAAATGCCTTGCCGACAATATTACATGATGCGATAGTGAGAGTTTCTAAAAAAGACCTGCTACACTCATGTTTCAGCTAAAACATTAATGGCACCATGAAGCATAAGTAACTTCATGAATTGAGGAAAATTCAATTGAAAAAACTGTTGCGGAATTGATAGCGAAGAAAGCAGAAGGACAAATGAAGAACCATGGCATTTTTCAACTCAAATTTTTCAAGTGAAATATAGTAAGCTCTTTGTACCTTGACTTATGTAGTTTTTACTTCTGTAATTTTTGAAGAATGGAAGCCACTAGTTCAAGAACATTGAAGGGGAGAAAACATGGGGAAAGTAATCCGTCTAGATGGAAAAAATAGAAAACCGAAATTGAGCTAGAGGGAAATGAGCAGAAGCTAACCCAAGATCTTATTGACCAATTACCTAGCTCTAGACCTAAAGCCATGCGATCTACACAACTTATGGTAGAAGTAGATAAACTAGATGAAAACTGTAAGCTCATAGGAGATATTTGGACACCAATAAGAGGCTATGAACTTTCTAGTTTTCATTACTACTGAAGAAATCATTTTGAACCAGTATGTAATCCATGGAAGCTTAATCTCTAAAAGCTGGTCTACCCTAATGTATTTGTCAATGTTGAATTGGTGAGATTGTTGGATGCTCATTATAATTCAAAACTCAAAGCCATCTGTGACCCATCCGGGAAACCATTGATACATATATCAGAAGATGCAATAGGCAAGGTTTTCAAATTGGAAGGGGTTTGCAATGAGAAAATCATATGTGGAGAATTAGAAAGCGAATTTGGGAGGATGGACACAATTTATAATGGTTGTAGGTTACCACTACACAGAATTAGACAGGGCGACAAACTAGTTCCACTAGAGGCTACTGAATCCCCCTTCCATGTTGATCTTTTTGAACCCTATATGAAGTATACTTATTTCTCGGTAGGCCAAGTATTGGGAATGAAAGTCCCAGAATATATGTCAATCATGCCTATGATAATTTTAGTAGATATTCAGTATCATAACTCTAGACCTTTTGATTATGCCTCATACATTTTTAAGGGGCTTGATTCTAGGTTGATGGCAGTGAAAAGTGGAGCCTCTATCTTACATCTTAGGCATTATTCATTGTTGATGCACATAGTGTTGTATTTTGGACATGTGGCCTTAGGAGATGAGAATTTCCCAATTTGATAAGGAAGGTATGTCATTATCTATTCAATTATGGACTATTCTTTGGGATAGCAGCTTTTCTAATTCTTGTTTCATACACTTTGAGGATTATTTTGTAAAACCATTGTACAAATTCTATAATCATCCATGTGCTTATTCTCTATCTAATGAGATAAAGAGGTTTCTCAGGCCTAAGGACTTCAATGGGCCAATTAATCACAATTGGGGGGATTGGTATTGTTTGGATGATGCTACCATGATTAGGGTTTATGGATTTGAAGATGACCCATTCATTTTTCCTAAAATAGTCCTGAACAAGATTGCATACTTGGAAATTGTTAGGAAAATGGACTTTTCCAGTGTTTTGAATTTGAGCTCCTTTGGAAAATAGGCTTTCATGCCCAGTACATTGTGCTTTGGTGATTTTACTATATTGGTGAAGGAAGGGTACAATTTGATTCTTGATAAGCTACTACAATACAACATGAAAAGAGGATCGCCTAAAAAGAATTTTGATCCAGAAGGGTATATCAATTATGCTAGACAAAAGATAAACTTTGGAGGATATTAACATTTACCCTATCAGTTTGATGATATGATTAGGAACCTAGAAGAAAAAGAAGCAAAAATGGTGGTAGAAAAATATAATCAAGGGTTGTAAGATACAAAGTTGTTATCTTCTATGGAAGAGGCATCTAAGGGTAATGTGCCATAGGGTCAATCCAATAAGATGTCAAGATTGAGAACTGAGGACTACACCCACCCTGCCAGGGAATTAAATGTGTAAGAGAGTATAGATACAGATGCAAGGAACATGGAGTATAAGTCATTTGTATCAGATAATAAATTTATAAATTCTCCAAAATTTAAAGCATTCTTGTATAAACAAAAAGTAAAAGAGATAAGAGAAATGGTTGATAATGTTACACAAAGTAATGAGGAACAACTATTGAAGGACCTAAAGATGAGTGTGGACAAAGAGATGGCGGGTATGACCCCTGAGAAGGGAAGGAGAATGCTAGAAAATTTTGGTGTTATTATCTTTCTAGGGTTGGATCTCAATTCTACATTATTCTTTGATAGTTTTCTGAAGGACAGTAATGCTACACACAAGCTCAGCCCAGAAAACGTGACAAAAGTATATGAAGGGTCAAAATACAATCCAGATGAAGGGTCATTGATGATTTGGGCCTTCTATCCACCTCACAGGAAATCAATTATCATTGATATTGAGAAAGCATTCAAGCATGTTATGAATCTAAAGGTTAGGGAGGCTGATCTTGTGGAAACTATAGAGATTGGAATCAATGTAGCAAAACTGAACAAAGCTCAAATACAAATGTTAATCAAGGAAACATAAATGTACAAAATGAATAATGAGAGGATGTTGAGAGAAAATGACCGCCTGAAATATTTGTTAGGAGTTACAATGAATTCAACCAAGCTACTCACTCATGGTGAAATTTCACAAGAAAAAGATCATTGGGAAGGATCAAGTGCATATTCTCAAGGGAAATATGATGCACTTGTAGCAGTAATTAAGAAAAGACAAGCCAGTCTAACAACTTGGTTGAATAAGCTTTGGGGAACACACTCACATAACTTTGTTGCATTGCAAGAACACAAAAGAATGGATGGTAGGATTTTGGAGAAGCTTGAAGAAATAAACCAGAGGGATGTTTCCAATAATGTAGCAATTGAGGTTGCAAATCATCTTGTGAACAAGCATAGAGACTTCTTTGAAGAATTTCATCGGGATGCGCAGGGATTAATTGATGCCACCAAAAAGGGATTGACTGCATTCTTCGATGATAGAGGAAAATTAAAAGAAATGACTAGGTTGAAAGGTGAAACTGAATCAATATTGCAAGAAATTCTGAAGACAACTACTGCAAAATATACAACACTGGATGAAGCATGCGAACAAAATGAAAAGATGGTGAAAATGGAGATCATGATCCAAAATGCATTGGGAGATGCAGATACACATGAGCGCCAAGACTACTTGGACCACTTGTTGAAGATTCATTTGTGGCTTAACAAAGCCTAATTACTTCTTTTTAATTATTTGTTGTTTTAACATAAGACATTTCTAAAAGGACGTCTCCTTTCAAGCAGTTGATGTATAAATATCCAATTTTGGTAGCAAATAGCGAATATCGAATAGGAGAAAGATACAATACATTAAAATGCTTTTCAATTATGAGACTATGATGCATGTTTGAAACTATGGAGATATCAATGAAAATCATTTAATGTGGTGGCCTATTTCTAGTATCAGTTGCTTGTTGTATTAATTGAAAGTATTACTGAAGTTGTCTCCAAGGTTGATGTTTTCTAGTTATTTAAATTGATATAACAAGCTTATATTCAGTTTATCGGTGCACAATTGTTGTATCTGTATGGTTGATTAATTGGTTCTTTAAAGAAAAGATTAAATCCTTTTAGTTGATCATAGTAATTAGGGAATCTCATTTAGATCATTAAGAAGAACTTGGTAATCATATTCTTGCATGTTTATACAAGTTACAAACTCAAATTTATTTTCCAAACAATTATAGTATCTGCTAGAAAGAAGTTACTCATTTTAGATTTCTCATTTGAATCCGCATACCCAATAAGGAACTAGTCTATACATTTTCACCATTTAGGTTTCACTCATTTTTACATCTGTTAAATTGAACATATTAAGTTTTATCCTTGATATTGCTATAAAATCTATACCAAAATAAAATTATTTTATCCACTCCCATTTTCCATTGTGGATGAATTATTTTAGGAAATAAACATAAACCAAGTCTGCCTCATTCATATAAGTGTACCTGCCTCGGTCTAGTAGAACCTGAAGAGAAGAAGGTCTAAACCATTTTGGCCTTGTTTGTTAACCTGGAACATACCAAGAGATTGGAAACCTCTTGAGGCATTTTTCCTACGTTTTTGATAGATAACACCTCCCTCCCTCTATCTCTCTCCCACTCCCTCCCTCTCTCTCTCTCAAGTATCTTCAATATCTTGCTCCCTCTCCCTCTCTTAGGTCTCTCTCTCACTCACTCACTCCCTCTATCTCTCTCCCCTTAACCCTAAACCCTAAGCCCTAAACCTTTAAACCCTCTACCCTCAACCCTTAACCCTCCCTTCCTTTATCTCTCTCTCTCAAGTCTCTCCCTCCTAGCACCACTCCCTCTCTCAAGTTTCTCACTCACTCACTCACTCTATCTCAAGTCTCTCCCTCCTACCCCTTCTCTCTCTCTTAGGTCTTTCTCTCACTCATCTCTCTACTCCCTCTTATCTCTCTCCCCCCTCCACCTTAACCCTAAACCCTTAAACCCTACCCTCTACCCTCTACCCTTTAACCCTCCTCTTCCTCTCTATCTCTCTCTCCTACTCCCTCCCTCTCTCTCTCACTCCTCAAGTATCTCTCACATCCTACCCCCTCTCCCTCTCCTTAGGGTCTCTCTCTCACTCACTCACTCCTCTATCTCTCCCTTAACCCTAAACTCTAAACCCTTAAACCCTCTACCCTTAACCCTCCCTTCCTTTATCTCTCTCCCACTCCCTCCCTCTCTCTCTCTCTCTCTCAAGTCTCTCCCTCCTACCCCCTCCCCTCTTAGTCTCTCCCCTCCTACCCCCTCATCACCTACCTTAACCCTCCCCTCTAACTCATAAATTCCCTCCTCCTCTCTTAACCCTCTATCTCTCTCTCCCTTATCCCCTCTCTCCCACCCTCTCTCCTCTCTCTCTCCCTCCCTCTCTCTCTCTCTCAAGTCTCTCCCTCCTACCCCCTCATCCCTAAACCCTCCCATAAACCCTTAAACCTTCTATCCTCTACCTCAACACTCTTCCCCTCTCCCTTCTCCTAATTCTCTCTCTCTCTCTCTCTCTCTCTCTCTCTCTCTCTCTCTCTCTCTCTCCTCTCTCTCACTCTCTCTCTCTCTTCTCTCTCTCTCTCTCTCTCTTCTCTCTCCCCTCCCTCTCTCTCCTCTCTCTCTCTCTCTCTCTCTCTCTCTCTCTCTCTCTCTCCACCTCCTAATTACTCTTGCGTATAAGTGTGCAAAAATCGGATATCCGATTTATAGCACCAAATTATTACATTTTTTTTTTTCAAATTAGATATTAGACATGAATTGGATATCCAAAAAAAATTAGATATCCAATTTGTAGTACTTTGGCTTGGGCATTGCTATGGAGCAATGTACTGGCACCCAACCCAAATAATAGTCAAATCGATATTTTTGTGTTTTTTGTGTTTTTTAGCCCATCACGATCTTGCACATACCCAGGTCTAAATCAGGTAGTTGTTATTGCTAAGGTGGATCACTCCTTTATTCGAAGGCCATACACTTATGATTGGGTCAAGTGTTCTTTTCTTTAGAAAATTCCTATTGCCTTTTTGATAGGTTAATTATGATTTGATTAGATGAGTTATGAAGCACTTATTTCAAACAAATATCTTTATGAAAGAATTATATTGGCATGAAATTAAATATGATTTGTATTCCAATGTAAAAACTAAAAAGAATGGAAACAATTCTTTCAACACATAATCTATTCTGTAGTAGTAAATTAAAATGAAAAAGCTTACTCTATATTAGTCAGGATACACAACTAAGAAAATGATCTAAAGTGACTTATTTATCCTAGAGGAACTAATTATATAGTATACAAAGAAAACCAACAAACCCAAAACTACCCCTATTTTGAAGGAGTTTAGTTTTCTCCCCTTCATGATCTCGCTAATATTGTATAATTATTTTAAAGAGATGAAGGGTCATAACACAACTTTATTCAACCTAGTAAATAGCTTGGTTAATGAAACTTGACAAAAGCAAAAAAAAATTTGCTACATTTGGCATTTCTGTTGAATGAAGAGTGGTGACAATAATCTACTTATAGTTTAATAAAACACTATTTTTATAAGAAGGATTGACATTAGAAAGATAAGTGTTACTTATAGTTTAATAAAACTCTATTATAGTTTTACCAACATATACTATTGTATGCTTGCATGGTTTCTTAGTTAATATATGGGGAGACAAAGATAGATGGGGTAAGAAAGAGAGAGAGATAGAGATATATGGGAAGAGAAAGAGAGATGGATATATATGGGAAGAGAAAGGAAGAGAGGTGGAGATAGAGAGTTGATGGATAGGGGGTATAGGGAGGGAGAGATGGTGAGAGATAGAAAGGTGGAGATAGAGGGGAGAAGGGAGAGAAAGGGATATAGATAGAAAGAGATAGAGAGGAGTGAGAGGGAGATAAAAAGAGAAATAGAGATAGAGATATAGAGTAGGAGAGATGGAGGGAGAGCTGGAGTTAATGAGAGAGAAAGGGGGAGAGGGAGAGATAGCTCAATAGATAGAGGGGGGAAGAGGGAGTGACATAGATAGTGGGAGATATAGAGATATAGAGATCGACAGGGAGAGATATATCAATCACCCTACCTATATCTCTATCTATTCATCCTTATCTCTTTATCTCTCTGCCTCTCTCTATCTCTTTGTCTCCCTTTCTATTTGTATGTTGGTCATTATCTCCCTCTCTCTCTATATTTTCTTCCCTATATTTACCTTTGTCTCCTTAAGTGTGCAATGGGTACATTGAAGAGGTCTTAATGGAGAATTATCATATCTTTAATCAAATGGCATGCTACCTTGAGCATAAATCCCCAAGGACATGTGCCATCCTTGGATTGTTGACATGAAACAACCAATCAAAATTTAGTTTCTCTCTCTCATATTAATATATATTACTATTATATTAAATATATATTATATAAATTATATTTTGTATTATATAAAAATATACTTATTATTAATTATTAATTATAATAATTTTATACATATTTAATAATTTTGTTAAAGAATATAATATATAATTATAATAAGTTGAATAATTATATTATTTATTATGTAAAATATAGCTAATATATACTTAACTATATTGTAGAATATTAAAACCTAGCAAAATGGCACCAAAATTTTCAATTTAATTAACATACTATAAAACCTAACGAAACCAAGTTGTAGGTCATCAAATTGGAGAAGTGAAAGGTCAATACCAGCATTGAGGATGAGTTTGGAGTAGTGAAAACAAGGTCAATGCCAGCGTCGAGGAAGAGTTTGGAGTTAAAACAAGGTCAATACCAGCACTACCGAAGAGTTTGGAGGAGTGAAAACAAGGTCAATATCAGCATCAAGGAAGAGTTTGTTGGAGTGAAAACAAGGTCAATACCAGCACCGAGGATGAGGTTGATGGCACTCAGGTAAAATCGATGACAAAGGGGCAATGATTACTATAAGTTTTGCACCCCCATTCTCTTTAACCTGCAATTTTCATGCCTAGTTTCCAAAGATCTTCTTGTACATTGGCACCCCCATTCTCGTAAAATGGTATAAGATAAGACCAAAAAAAATAGCTTAGTCTTTCACATTTTTATCGACCAACCTTAGGTCTTAGCAAAACTCCCATAATCTACCCACATCTTGGTTGAGGTCTAGGATTTCATCACACATAGCCTTCATCACATGAGTCTGAAGAAATTGTAGACTTAGCCCAAGTATATGCTAGGCTAAGGTAGATCTAATGAATGGAAATATAGGCATACAATTCTTCTTTAATACCTCCACCACAAACATATGCAAGGTGTTGATTGTTTTTACGGTAAGTAGGTTGATCTTCTAATCTACCTATGGAATTTCCAATTCCAATAAAGGGAAGCTCGAAGGACATGGACCAATTGATGATGATTTTAAAGACCTACACTTTTGGTTCTGCAAGACCTAGGAGGGTGATCCCTTAATGCATTTACAACCTCTACACCATCATCATAAACAACATTAACAACAACAGATAATCTCATTTAATAGCTCAACATAACCAAATAATACAAAATAGAATTGTTTGTTTATCAATAATATCAACTATTTAGAGCATGAGATAACTACAACAACATTTCACAGTATAAGATATTCATTGATTTTCAATTTGTAGCAAGCTCTAGGTAAAGGAAAACAAATACTGAACCATACAAATAAGTAAAACTTAGATCAATGCCATATATCCATTGGAGGAGTCAAATTTATAAGCATCTAAGGGTTTATGACAAATTTAACACATAACATATAAGATCCTTGATAACATTGATTTACAATCTCATCAATATGTATTCTAACCCAATACTACTTATAAAATCCTTATACAGAACATATCCACCTACAATCCCATTGAAGCATTTTAATTAATTCCTTGAATTAAAGCTAAAAAAGGAATCATACACACCACAACAGTGAGATGAACGAAACAACCCTTGATCATTTTATTCAAAATTCAAATATGCTTGTACAATGGAGAGACATGAGTTCAAATTAATCATATCAATTCAAATGTCAGTACTGTCATAAAACATCAAATCCCCATGAATTCAAAACCTACTATAGAATGACTCAAAACCTAAATTGTATTCTCCCTAAAACCATCAGAATTTACAATTTGCTCTGCAACTTCATCTAGACTCGACCAAAAATATCTAACTTGCTAACCCATATTTTTGGCCTTGAAATCCTTCTTATAGAAAAAGAAGGAGAAAAAAAGCATCAGCCAGAAAGAACACGTGTCACCAGCCAATTGGACCACCTTGTGATATTCCAAAAAAATGTTACAACAACAATCTCCCCAGAGATTCTTCTTGGTCATCATGCCCAATGAGAATGGTTGATGCAACAACAAAAAATTTCAAGAATTATGTGCCTAGACTGTCACCAAAAAAAAAAACTGGAATCTGTTGTAACTACAATAGCTGATTTGCCAACCATTAGCAACCTACTCCTTTTCACTCTTCCTCAGTTAAATATACATTTACCCATTTTTGGTACTCTTCATCAGTTGGCCAATCAAAATTGATCAACTCATTCACCTTGACACTATAAGGTTTGTACTTAACTACTTCCTGATTTGCTTCTCTTTCAAAAGACTCCAAGAATTAGCTGGTGCTAATGATTTTGTCCATACAACTCACCAACAAATCATAATCTGAGTTACCTTGTTTTTGAGGGTTTTGTAGTTCAAACATGATATAAAGGGGCTCTTACACTTTTTGTGATTACTATAGCTTTTGTAAGAGGCCCCATGGATACTGTTGTAATTTTAGGATGCATGAATAGGGCATAGGATGAGAAATAAAGAAGGTATAGCTATTGTCCTCAAGAGTTTTGTGAAGAAAAGCATGTGAAATGAGAGGTTCAAGCGTAGGTTTCAACAAAATATGTATGGGAGATCTAATTTTATGAATTTTTATCCATGTGCAGACCTAATGGGTTGTTTCTGAACACTGAATATAAATGATATACATACAAACACACACATATATATGTATATGTATGTATGTATGTATGTTTGTATATGTATTTTTAAATGTAAATGTAAATGCAATTATTGGATGCTCTCTTAGAACAATAAATGCAACATATCATTAAATAAATCTATATCTATGTATATAAATGTGTATTTCTAAATTATACAAGTGTAAATGCAAAGAGCGTATGGTTTTGTAGTGTTATAGATACAACATATCCATAAATTAATGTAATTGAAATTCTAAAGTCTTCAACACATATAATATGAAATCGATCAAACTATTAAACTACATGAGAAATACATGAAAACAGTAAATGCATATGCATGTGAATTTGTAAATGTAAGTGTAAAATAAATAAGAATAATGAAAATTATAAAAGAATACAAGGGGAGACCAGTTCCTTATTGGGTATATGGAATCTAATGAATATATGCAAATGTGGATTTCAATAATGGCAATAATTCAAACTATTAGGCACAAAAATTGTTTACAACTTGTGTAAACGTGCAAGTGAATAATTGACAAACTCTTCTTGAGATAGAATGGAAATTCTAGTTATGTGATTCTTCTTATTAATCCAAGTAACACTTCCCAATTGATGTGATTGATTAAAATATTTTAATCCCTACTTTAGAGAACTGAATAACCAAATCACACATATATAGCAAATGTACAATGATAAACTGAGTATAAACTTGTTATATCAATTTAAACAATAGAGAAGCATCAAAATGGAGATAATCAAATAATTGCATAAATTTAACAAACCACTGATACCAAAATCTTAATCTGCAACTTAGATATCTTCATTTACTCCATCAAAATACATGCATCTGAGTCTCTGTATATCAAAATTCATTGTCTGCTACAAATGACCTATATGCCATATGTCTGGTGTTTGTATCTTGGCTCTCTTCAACACTTAGTTCTTTAGGAGGGCAGTTGTAACCTTAGGCTTTTCCCAAACACCATAGATGACCAGAGACATAAGGCAAGATAAAAATGGAACACAGAGAAATTTTTTGAAGTTCCATCACAAGGAAAGGTCTCCTCCTTTCTTGGTAGTGATAACCTCCTCCACACACAATCCTTAAAAATTATGAATAGAGGAATATAATATTTGAAAAACTCAAAGTTGATTCTCTCCTACCTGATGCAATTAGTCATTTTATCCTTACAAACATTTATAGTGATTACTAGAGGCACATAGACCAATTCTTCATAATAGAAGAATTTGATCATACTTTTCCAATGATGGCATTATGAGAAAACCTTAGGTTAAATGAATAATTCCTAGCTAAGCTCTTTAAATCATGTCCAACTGTATAAGAGAAGACCGCTGCTATGTGTACCTGGATACCATGGAGAAAGGCTCTTTGGGATATTTCATCAATCGTCCTACCTTAAAACATACCAAAAGTCTCCTAGCAATTAGACATAGGAATATTTAAGATGACTTAAAAAAAAATGTATTGCCAAAGCATAAACTTATGATGACTTAACCAAGCCTAGTACACACTCCCACCCTCTTAACCACTTAGACATATGGAAATTAAATGTAAATTTGTTGCTATTTTTAGTCATGTAGGTGTCCAATAAACCACTTGCTGGTGTTTCCCTTCAATTTTATTTACTTTAATGAAGAGCAAAAGTCCTTTGATTACAATTAGAGAACAAATTTGAGGCCTTGGTTGTGTAACTGGTGGACCACAGTCACATTTAACAGTTGTTAAAAAGTTTGGGAGTTAAAACATTAAGTAGATTTGATTTGCAATGGACACATTTGGACGATAGTAACAATAATTTGCAATCTATCAAGACTTGATTACCTTATAACCTGTGAAATTCTAGCAATGAAATGATAGATTAATCATAATGTCACCTTGGGATCACATCACCATGAAAGAACTTCATCCAACATCCTTATGAGTGCAGGTACCACCAAATAGGTATTTGTTAGATTTATCTTCCTCGAGTGAGGGAAATTCAGGAAGAGAAGAGGAAAGCGAGACATGTAGTATGTCTAAAAGAGGGAAATCAACTAGAGGTTAAAAGATTAGAAGAAAATTATATAAACACATGGAATTTTTTCTTCCTAAAGGGGGGTCATGTTCTTATGATGATGAGAGCATAGGCGACGTTGAGGTGCCCTTGAGGTACAAACATCTATGGAAATAATGGGTACCCAAGGAACTTCCTCAAATAAACACTAATGTTTGTGTCAACAAGAGGACATATTGCATAGCACCATCGTCATTACATGTTCTAGTCCTATTTTGCATGGACGGCATAAAGGTTTGTCGGACCCTGTTACAATTACAAAGATTGGATGCAACTTGTTCGATATACACGAAGTATGCGTAGGTATGCACTGTCAACAAATTATATACAACTAAAAGATAAGGATCAAAATAAAGGAGTGGCTATGTACATTGACGGAAGACCAAAAGCATAAGGGAATATTGCAGGGCTTATAAACAGTACATGACCTGGGTCAATAAATAAGCAACCCAATTGCATATTCGAGGCGCGCGAGGAAAACCATGTATTTGTATGTGCGATAAAATCAATAACTACAGGGGAAGAGTTGCTAATTGAATACAATTTGAATCGCTTAGTTACAAACATAGTTACTATGGGGTGGTATGTACTATGTATCATTTTACCCAACCTCCAATTAATGACTCCAATATACCATTTTATTCTTATGTTTTTTTCGTAAGTCTATTCGTTTCATTTCAGTAATATTTTTTTATATTTAATTTTAGTCACAGCGGGACATTGATCGTGCAGAGAAGGCTCAGGCCTAGAGCACAAATTACGATGTATCTTCAGGCACTTCTATGTAATAAGTTTACCTCATTGTAATTGTACAAATTAGATACGAGCAAAATGTTTTATTATTATGTTGTTTTCATAAGTTTATTGGGTTAATTTCGATAATGTTTTTAATATTCTTGTTGCAGTCGACTGATTGGGGAAAGGCACCAATAGTAGATGAGAGCATCCATAGGGAGGTGAAGTCAATATTATGTGATGATGACATCGCTTATTCAACAAACCCTCTCAATATGATAAGGAAGACCCAAAAAAATGCAATGAAGAAATCCTTAAGTTGTTATTCATAGTGCCTCAAACAGATGAGATAAGAGAGAGGGTTAAAATATTGACTAAGAGATCCAAAAACTTGCAAGTAAGCTATCATGAGGTCTTTAATTATAACATAAGTTCATTCATGGTTTTATATTTTGTACTCTTTTATGTCATGAACTAAAATATGTGTTGTTTTTACAGGATTTTTTGTGTCCTCATGATGCTCCTGGCCATGATCAGGGTACTACAAGTGCTTCCCGAGGAGTAGGGGTTGGTACAACTGTCCATCCTGATCTTCCGACGCATACATCACATCATCTAACCCCATCATCCATGCCTATATTGTCATATGAAATGTCGGCAACACATACCATACAGGCATCCGTTAGTTCACCCTCTAGCAGCGAACACATGTCAGAACATGCATTAGGACATGTACCTGGGGATGCAGAGGCCACTAGTACTAGTGATATTTTAGCAACATTTCCTAGATCTTCTTGTATTACTAGTACTGGAACATTTCTGATCACATTTGTGGTGACTGAGGATTTCATTCCCATAAAGATAGAGAAGGTCACAGGTACTTTAAAAAAAATTTATTATTATTATATATAATCCAATTGAAATTTACTTATTGATCACTCTTTTTAGACTATTGATCCCATGATCATTTTGTAGGAAATAATGTTTTTTATAAACATCTAAGTGATATTACATTGGAGCTCTTCGGGCCCACCATATGTACACAGTGGAATGCCTAAAATAAAGATTTAAAAGATGAGCTCATTAATCGTTTAGTTGTGCTCTTTGGTGATAAAACATTAAACCGAACCAAGGTCCTTAAGAAAGTTGGTACATATCTAAAGTATGTGAGAGACCAATATAGGTCACATTTAGAGAACAAAAAAAAGTACGAGCGTCCCCCCATGATTCCAAAGAGGGAGTGGAAGGACCTGGTGTCAGATGGAAAGGAAAAGGCTGAAAAGAAAAAAGGAAAGACACCACCAGGCCAAGGAAGGTATGTGATACTATCAACAATGTAATTATATACTGATTACTCTTTCTTTTTACATAATCTAACGTATTTCAAAATTTTCATAGGCTACCCGACACATCAAAGGAAACAAAGGAAAGACTAGAAAAACACGGGTAGTACAAACTTGGCTCTGGTGGTTATATGAAATTAGTTGCATGAATTGTAAGTATCAATAAATGAAATATTGTATCCAAATAATAAATTGAAAATAATTTTGGTTTTATCACACCATAGAAGCAAAATTCATGATCTTATGCAAAAATGTAGGGCTCTGAATTCAATAGAGTTCCCACAGAAGAGGACTTGAAGATTGCCTTCCAGCAAGGCTATAGAACCATGGTTGAATGCCTAGGAGTCTTGACTAGGAAAACACAATCTTCCACTGCATCCAACACGCAGGTAAATAAACTCAATAAAGTTTATTTAAAATTGAATACTTGTGCAATCTATTCAATATTAATTTCCACCATAAAGTAATTACATGCCTATTTGTTTTAAACATTCAAGCAATGATAATATTGCACATGACATTGAAATGTAGCCTGGTGAGGGTGGAGCACAAACTATAGATGAAGGTCATGGTGTGCATCCCGGTACTTTAGAGCATGTAGAGCGTGATCAAGCTAGAGAAGATCAGGAACATGATGTGGCTCCATTAGGTAAAAAGGACCACTCTAAAGTTATTTTAAACATATTTAATTGCAATTGGTGTATTAATTAATGTAACCTTTCATGTTTCAACTTTAGAGCATGTAGAGCATGATCAATGTGTTGAGCATGATCATGATAGAGAAGATTAGGAACATAATGTGGCTCCATCAAGTAAAGAGGACCACTCTAATGTTCTTTTAAACATATTTAATTTCAATTGGTGTATTAATTAATGTAACCTTTCGTGTTTCAACTGTAGAGCAGGATTTACAGGGTGTTCAACATGTTGAGCATGAGTCTATAACAGAAGTTTAGGAACATGATGTGGACCCATCAGGTAAAGAGAACCACTCTAATGTTATTTTAATTAATGAAATACTTGTAACAATAATAATAAAACATATTAGTTTAACATTTCTTTGTTATTGTAGCAGACCCCCCCTTGTAGTAGTGTCCACATCATGAGCATACGACTAGGCATACATTAAGATCACAAGTAGAGGGAAACACAACTAAAGGGGGGATAGATGATTTAGAAAATGATACTCCACTTCAGATTTTTTTAGCTTTAAAAAAGAAACAAAAAAAAAGTGATTGTAATCATATCATGACAACCATATTTTTGATAATATGTAAAAACTGAAAGAATGAATATTATATGTTAATGAATGAATGTGAATATGTTAATTAATGAATGTTATATGTTAATGAATGAATGTTATATGTTATTAATGGATGAGTGAATGATTAATGTTATATGATTGGGTATCGGGAATTGAGAGTGATGTGAGGGGGGGGAGGGGCCAAATGAGCTTCCACCATCACGTGGTTGGCCCTGCTAAGTAGAGAATATTAAACTATTCTCGAAACAGGTATGTGCAGGATCATCATGGAAAAAACAATCCCTTAAGTGGCAAAAAATTTAGAAAAATCAGATTAGGCAACTTGACATAAAAATTTGAATAAGTTATCTATATTATTTCAAAAATATGTAAAAATAGAATTTGTAGCAAATTGAATGTAGTTTCTAAAATACTAGGTTTTTTTTAAATATTTTCTAAAATTGAAATTTCAATGCAATGGTACTTAAATTTTAGGGGAAAAATAAGTAGGTGTCTATCTGACCACCCTAACCACAATAAAATGATAATATTTTTTTACAAGATTTTAGATATAAGTAGAGGACTCATGCCCCAATGTGATGCATATTTTTTTATAATTTTTTTCTGAGTGAATAATTAATTATGATTTTTTTATTACAAATTTTAAAAAAATATAAAAACTTATATGTCTGACCACCTTAACTTGGTCAAAACTTCATGAAATTCAACTTTTCTTTTTTTAGTCCTATAGTATGCAAAGCATAGAATGTGACACATGTTTTCGATTGAAAAAATGCGATACTGTTTGAAAGCTATATATGTTTTTCAATCGACCTATCAATCAAGACTGTATTCGTAATTTGAATAGAAAATGAATAATAATTACTTATTAAATTCAAGGTAAAGCATAATTTATATTGGTGGAAAGATGAGAATATCCTTTAAAAACCCTTTTCGTTTCACCAATTTTGGGTAAAAAAATAGTTATTAGCCACATACCCATCATATTGCCACTTTTTGGCCCATCATGATCCTGCATATACCCAAACAAAGAGAAGCTCAATAAGGTAATGCACTTTTCAATATAAGAAATGCATCATTTGAAGCATCAAACCAATATGCAAAGATGAAAGAAAGCTCTATTTCTTCTATTTTTAGTGGTGACATAACTCTAAAATTTGACTTTTGTGCATAACAGGTTAGTGGAAAAATTGACAACTCTGAAGGTTTTAGAGGCTCGATTGAGATAGATACATGGATATTTGGATGTTGTTGTTGATGGGATGCTTCCACTTAACCATGAAATATTGTACCATCCACAGGTATGCAAAAGTTTCTCTACTTACATTCATTCTTGATCATAAATGTGTTGGAGTTAAAATGACACTGAGAGGGGGGGGGTGAATCAGTGTCTTAACAGATTTGACCAATTTTTCAAAAATTCAAAAACATAGCTTAGATTTGATCTCAATATTACTCTGATTAATGCATTCATGAGTTGAATGTAATCATTCATAAACAAAATTAAGAAAAGTAATAATCCCAACAGTGAACTGAAACAACAACACAGTAAAGCAGAGAGCACATAGAATAACAAAGAGACACAAGATTTTGCTGAGTGGAAAACCCTCCTAGGGTATAAAAACCACTCCCGAAATGCCTTGCAGGCTTAATCTTTTTAAACAACTGTTCACTATGCCTTATAGGCTGATTTTTGAGCACCCACTCAAGGAGCATCAACAGAGATATCTATCCAAGGAGCACCAACCCCTCAAATTATATTTCTGAACAATAATCATGTCTCAGAGGATCTCTCTGTTTTCAGTTAAGCTCATAACTCTCTATTTTTTAGATTTTTAATACAGAGTATTTCCATATATTTTTTATACAGCCAAAGAACAATATTCTAGTGTTACAACAAAACACTTACTTTGTTTTCAAAACTAGTTTATATATATATTTCAAGTATGGTTGTTATGAAGAAATCTTCAAAAAGCGTTTTTCACAAGATTCTGAAACACTCTTGCTAATTTGAATATGAAGCTGAATAATGACAGTCTGTAGATGATGGTAAAAATAAAGAGTAACGCCTATCTAGAGAGCTTTAATTTCTGCACTGAATCTAGAGATTTCAAATTGTAGCTGATAGATTTTCATCAAAACCACGACTGCCCACTAACAAAAAATCATAACCTCTAAAATCTCAGAGAATATTTTGCCATGTAACAGTTCTGAGATTTGATGCCAACAAATGATGTCGGCCACAGTGTTTGAGTCTTTGTTAACCATTCGCTGAGACATCCAGATAGTTCTGCCGAAGGCAATTAAATTTCCTGACATTCCTCTTAGTTATCGCTTTCGCCATGACCCATCAGAGTCGAGAAGACCTCTCGTAGATCACATTATGTTTCACCGAAAGCCCTTTTATCTCTTATGTGTCGCTGTGACAAAAACATAATCGGGGAGACCTTATATAGAATACCTTTTGTTTTACCGAAAGCCCATGTGATCAACCTTGTCACTGTAACATATTGCTCTTGAGGAGACCTCATATAGATAAAACTTCGCTATACCAAAACACCCCGAATTCATACCTGTTCACCAAGACAACACAAACCTCTCGCCGAAAGCCACTCAATAGACTTCATCGGCGAGACCTGACGGGCTCGCTATGACAACACTCTGATGCTACAAAAGTTTCGATGAAATAACATTGCATAAGTCGGTGAGACACCACATAATCGCTGAGACCTCCCTCTGAATATCATAAACTCTTACCGATAAGCCAATCCATCCACCGTCAGTCGGCAAGACAAGAAGACTTCGTCGAGATCACATTTTGATATCACCCAGCTCTTGCCGATGAACCTCCATATGCACTAGTTGGGGAGACATTTCAAGTTTGATGAGACACTACCCTGATAACAAAACTCCTGCCGATATGTTCCCATTCAACCTCCAATCGGTGAGACAAAGAAATTTCGTTGTGACCACATACCGACGGTATAACATATGCCGATATGATCCCTTTGTGTCACCGAAACAAAAGAGAAGTCTTGCTGAAAGCTTACTGTGAAACTCCATGTGTAATGTCGGTGAGACCGAAGGTCACTCGCTGAGACCTCACGCCAAAAACCCTAACTCTTACCGATGTATCTTCCCCCCACTAGTCGGTATGAAAAAGTGCAATCGCTATGACTTCACACTGAAAGTAACATGTCTAGCCGAAGTCAATCTTTAATGTGCCAATCGGTCGATGTAACAAGTCAAACTCGCCAACACACAATGCCGATGAAGGATCACTTACACCGATGAACCACCTCATGTATAAGTTGGTGAGACCCGAATCATTCGGAAAGACCTCTTCCCGGTGAAAAATACTCATGTCGAAAGACCTTTCCACTGTCGCCAAGACCACGTGAATGTCATGCCGATAGATACCCAAAGGTGAATTTTGTCATCAAGGACAAACCAATGAGAACACAACTGAGAACCAACAAACTCCCCCTTTGTCCTTGATGGAAAAACACAAATGACTCTCCCCCTTTTTGCCTCAATGACAAAGGATAGAAGAGAAGAATGTGCAATGCCAGGAATCACAATTGAGAAGCCAACCAAATACCATGAGAAACAGCTGCAAAAAAAAAGAGTAACAAAATAGCAACCAAGATTGTAGGAGAGTTGTATGTGAATCAAAATATAAAACATGCTCCCCCTAAGCTGAAGCTTGGTGAATTAGAGAAGTAACGATTGAGAGATAACTCCCAACCGAAGTCTCAACCTCTCAAATAACTCTTTTGCTAAGGGCTTAGTAAAAATATCAGCCACCTGATCTTGTGAGCCAACAAACTATAAGCAGACTTCATTAGCCAAAACCTTTTCTTGAAGAAAGTGAAACTTCATAGCAATATGTTTAGTGTGAGACTGCATAACAGGATTTTTTGAAATATTTATCGCACTAGTGTTATCACAAATAATGGAAACAGGTTTAGAAATATCAATACCCATATCTGAAAGAGTCTGACTCATCCACAATACCTGAGTACAGCATGAAGTGGCAGCAATGTATTCTACTTGAGCAGTAGAGAGAGAAACAAATTCTTGTTTCTTGTTGTGCCATGCCACTAAACGATCACCAAGAAAGAATGCAACACCATTGGTGCATTTCCTATCATCCACACAACCAGCCCAGTCAGCATTAGTATATGCAATCAATGAAAAATCATTGCTTCTAGGATACCAAAGACCATAATCAAGAGTGCCCTGAATATATTTAAAAATCCTTTTAACAACAGTGACATGGGATTCTTTAGGTGATGCCTGAAACCATGCAACAGTGCAAACTGCCTTCATGATGTCAGGTCTAGAAACAGTTAAATATAACAGACTGCCAATCATTGATCTATAATCAGTTTGATTTGTATCAGGGGAATCATCAACCTTAGTAAGTTTGCATCCAGTAATCATTGGAGTGCTAACTAGATGGCATTCATCCATCTGAAATTTATTAAGCATCTCTCTAGCATACTTAGTTTGAGAAAGAAATATTCCATTTTCACGTTGAGAGATTTGAAGACCCAAGAAGAATTTTAATTCTCCTAATAATGACATTTCAAATTCAGATTCCATTAGCTGAGAGAATTTTTTACTCAATGTAACATTGTTGCAGCCAAAGATAGTGTCATCAACGTAAATTTCAACAACCAGAATATCAGAACCTTCAGTTTTAACATAAATATTGCTATCTACACCTCCTCTAACAAAACCATTTGAAAGCAAATGGCTGTCCAACCTAGAGTACCAAGCTCTAGGTGCTTGTTTTAAGCCATAGAGGGCCTTTTTCAATCTGTAAACATGATCAGGCTTATCTTTGCACATAACTCCTTCAGGCTGTTCAACATAGACCTCTTCATGTAAATAGCCATTTAAAAAAAAAGTTTTGATATCCATTTGATAAACAGTAAAGTCTTTATATACAGAATAAGCCAAGAATATTCTGATAGATTCTAATCTAGCAACGGGTGCAAAGGTTTCACCAAAATCAATACCTTCTTGTTGAGCATAGCCTTTGCAAAAAAATCTTGCTTTGTTGCAAATAACATTACCATTTTCATCAAGCTTATTTTTGTATATCCATTTGCCTCCAATGACATTCTTGTCATCTGGTCTTGGGACTAACTCCCAAGTCTGATTTTTCTCAATTTGATCAATTTCTTCCTGCATAGCATTAAGCCAACATGAGTCTGTGAGAGCTTCATTAAAAAATTTAGGCTGAAACTGAGTAACTAGATAGAAAGCTATTTGTGCCTTTTCATCAGATTCTGTAGCCTTTCTTCTTGTTTGAACTCCTACATTTTTATCCCCAATAATCTGATCTTTGGGGTGATATTTAGCTAGAGCTTTTGATGCAACCTTTTCAGGACTTGTTGTTTCATTTCTAGGGCTTGTTGAATCAGTATTAGGCTTTGCTTTCAGCTCCTTCTGAAATTATTTCTAGTTCAAGTTCTTCTTCCTCATTATCCTGCAAAGATTCAGCATACAAATGTGGTCTTTCATCAAATTTTACATTAACAACTTCAACAATCTTATTAAGCCTTTTGTTAAGGCATTTATAAGCTTTGTTGTGAGTTGAGTATCTCAAAAAGATACCCTCATCACTCTTTGATTGAAAGTTCCCAAGGTTATCATCATCTTTCTTGATAAAACACTTACTTCCAAAAATTTTGAAGTGTTTGACAGAAGCAGTTTTTCCATACCAAAGTTCATAAGGAGTGTGTTTAGATTTTACCCTAAGCTACACTCTGTTCAAAATGTATACAGTTGTATGAACAACTTCTTTCCAATACATAGTAGACAACTTAGCTTCATCTAGCATGGTTCTAGCCATTTCTTTTACAGTTCTATTCTTACGTTCAACTACCCCATTTTGTTGAGGTGTTTTTGTTGCAACATACTGTCTTTTAATGTTGTGTTGTTCATAGTAATCAATAAACTCTTGAGAAGTGAACTCACCTCCTTTTTCATATCGCAGACATTTAAGTTTCAAATCAGATTCCTTCTCAACCAATTTATGAAAGATTGTAAACCTTTCAAATGCTTTTGATTTGTGCTTAAGAAATGTGACCCAAACCATTCTAGTATAATCATCCACAAATAGCATAAAGTACTTTTCACCATTAATAGACCTTGTTCTGGTTGGTCCATATAAATCAGTATGCACAAGCTGTAAAGGTTTTGAAGAAGAATGTTCTTTTGTTTTGAAACTGACTTTTGTTTGTTTACCACTTAGACATTCTTTGCACATAGAATTTTCTGGCTTGTTAAGGATTGGTAAACCTCTAACATTCTGATTCTTACTGATTCTAACCAGATTTTCAAAGTTTATGTGTCCTAATATTTTATTGCATAACCAGCTCTCTTCAATTTGGACCATTAAACACATACCCTGATTATTGTCATTGCTTGATGTGTCAAGAAGATTGTACACATTTCCTTTTGTCCTCCTTCCAGCTACAATGGCCTTTCCAAGCTTGTTCTTAATCTCACATCCCTGCAAAGTGAAAAGAACATGATAACCACTATCACAAATTTGACTAACACTTAGAAGATTGTGCTTGAGACCTTCCACATAGTACACATTATAGATAGGAGTGTCTTCATTCAGAAGAAGTGAACCTCTACATTTAATTTGAATACCAGAGTTATCACCAAACTTAACATATCCACCTACATAATCTTCAAGATTTATAAACGTATCCTTGTCGCCAGTCATATGGATAGAACATCCACTGTCTAGGACCCATAAGTCCTTTTTCTTGGAATGAAAAGCTGTTTGAACCAACATAGTTTGCTCAAAGTTGTTGACAGACTTAGGTTTCCAAACCTTTTTAATTTTCTATTGTTTCGATTGCAGATCAGTTTTGCACTGTTTGACAGAATGTCCCAAAGCATTGCATTTAAAACATCTGATTTGTCTAACAAAACCATAGTGTTGCCTAAGACCAAACCTGGGTATTCTAGGATTCATAAGCCTGCAAGTGCTCACCTTATGGCCAAATTTGTTGCAAAAAAAACAATAACCATAGAAGAAAGGATTGACCCTGTATGGAGATCTATTACCTCTTAAAGAATCAACATGATCCTTACCAAATTCTGAGTGATTTGAACCTGAACCTTTGACTTCAGAAGAGGGGTTTTGTTTTGCATGGTCAATTGAGCATTCACCCTTTTCAAAACAAACACCAGTTTTATCTTTGTACTTTTTCTGCTTGCTGATCATCTCATTCAGTTTTAGAGTGCTTTCATATTTTTCAACTTCCTTCCTAAGACAGACTACTTCTTGTTCCAGTTTTTGAATTTCTTGATCTTTGCAGCTTACAGTCACTCGAAGATAGTCCTCAACTCTTTTAGCTTCTTCAAGTTGAGTTTTCAGAGAGACTATTTCTTGATCGGGTTTATGTTCTTGAGCAAGAACTTGTTTTATGAGTTTTCTGACCTCTTGTAAAGCACATTTCAGCTCACTTTCAAGATCTACCTCACCTTCTTCAACATCAATAGTGTTTGAATCATTTTGCTGAGTAACTTCAGCCATGAACAAAGTTTCATCTTCTTCAACTGATGAATCTTCAGACTCAATATAGATTCATCCTTACTAAATAGACTTTTCTTCTTTTTGAAATTGAAGTTTCGTTTAGGTTTGAAGGCCTTCTTCATAGGCTATTTTTCAGTTGTCTCGTTGTCACAGATTTGATCATCATAGGGACACTTTGCAGCAAAGTGACCTATTTTGCCACAGTTAAAACATTTAAATGGAAGTTTTCCCTTATATTTTCCTGATCCCTTTTTAAATCTTCTAACAAAATGGGATTCTTTAGAATAAAACAACTCTGATTCACTGACTTCTACTTTTTCTTTCTTTTTAGTGTTAAAGGCAGTTTCTTTTCTGTTGAATTTTTTTTGCTAGTTCTCATTTCATAGGCAGTAAGTATTCCTTGCAAGCTGTCTAAGGTAAGCTTATCAAAGTGTTTCTTTTCTTCTAGGGCTGAAACCTTAGATTCAAATTTGGATGGTAAGGTTCTAACAACCTTTGTGACCACATCAATTCATTAACCTCTTGACCTAGACCTTTCATTGCATTGACAACTTCATCAACTTTTAGGAAATATTCAGCCACTTTTTCATCATCCTTCATTTTCAACTCCTCAAACTGATGTTTGAGTGTAATGATTTTTGACAATTTGACTTTCTCATTCCCTTGATATATAGTTTCAAGTTTTTTTCTAGATTTCATGAGCAGAGTTGCAATGCATGACTTTAATGAACACATATTTAGTTAACCCACACAAGATGGCATGCTTAGCTCTGCAATTTGTTTCATACCTCTTTTTTTTCAGCAGGATCAGTGGGAATAGAGGCTAGTACATTGTAATCATTTATAACAATGCTCCAAACATCAACATCAAAAGAAATAAGAAAATATTCCATTCTAAATTTCTAGAAAACATAATCTGTTCCATCAAATAATGGAGCTCTGGTTACAGAGGCACCGTCTTGAGAATGTGCCATTAAAAACAAACTCCAAGACCAAGATCAATCCAAGGTGATTAAAACCTATCAGAGGACCCTATGCTCTGATACCAAATATTGGAGTTAAAATGACACTGAGAGGGGGGGGTGAATCAGTGTCTTAACAGATTTGACAAATTTTTCAAAAATTCAAAAACATAGCTCAGATTTGATCTCAATATTACTCTGATTAATGCATTCATGAGTTGAATGTAATCATTCATAAACAGAATTGAGAAAAGTAATAATCCCAACAGTGAACTGAAACAACAACACAGTAAAGCAGAGAGCACACAGAAAAGCTATTATCAATAGTTTTGCACCCTACTGAATACAATACTCAGCAAATTACTGAAATATGGAAACCTCTTTCAGATGTGGGTGATCTGCGTGAAAGAGGAATCTCAAGAGTGAGTTGGTTCTCCAAATGATGAATTCTATTCTAAGTGGCTTTTTAGGAAAAGGGACAGAAGGATAAACTGGATCTGAAATCTAAAACTGAAATTCTATCATTCTAAAAATATTGATCAACTGTAAGAAGACCCTAATAATGACTTACTCTCAACAACTCTTTAAAATTAAGTTCACACAATCTCACAATACATGTAGTTCAATTAGTGATTTATGCAAAGGTTAAATTAACACAAGGAATAACCTGAACTAGCATGCAATTCCTACAAATCACTTGACAATAGTAAGAAAAGAAAAGGATCCAACAGTTTTGAATCACAGAAAAAATCAAATTACTATCCCAAGTCATGAAAAAAAACTGAGAAAGGAAAACTCTACTATTTTATTGAATGATGGAGTGGAACTTCTCAGAATCTGAGCACACCTAAGTTTACAAGCTCCTCCAAATGTGTAAGGGCCATAAACTATAATCTAAACTACTCAATAATGCATGAAAAACTAAGTTTTATCAAAACATAGCCCTCAAGAAACCATAATCTGAGCTCAAAAAAAAGCTCAAGGAAAAGAGCTTCAAGTTGTCTCAAAACTGCTTTAAAAGTAAGAAAAAGCATAATTCTTTCATGATCACACTCTCAAGCCTCTAAAAATAGGCTAATCTTGCTTTAAAAGCACAAAAAACACCTTATCTCTCTAAGATAGGTCTCAAATCTGACCAAGAGGAAAAGTCAATCAAAGATCTGCTAAAAATAGCAAGAAAACATAAAGCAATTTATAGAATATCGCTTTTATGATTCTGCTTTACAAGATGCAGATTTACTCAATTTGTCTATTTTTGGAATTTAAAGATTGAAAATCTTTTGCAAAAAGAAAATCTCCTTATTTCTCCATTACAATGTTCTGATTTTCCCAAAAATCATAAAATAAAATATTACAATTATTCTCCTTGATGTCTTCAATCTTCGTTGATTTCTCTAAAATCAATTAAAAATACAACCCTAAAATAGATAATTTGATAGAAACATTATAAGTCATCAATTATTTTTCATCCCTATTGTTTTCTCACAAAACAATAAAATAATGTAACCAAACTCCATATTTTACTAAGGCACAAAATAAGTCTCAAAGACTTATCATGTCAACCATCCTAGGCATTTGGATTTCGGCCTCTCATAAGTATTAAATTCAAACTTTAACAAAGTCATAAGGCATAGTTTATGATTTCGACCTTCATTGACATTCACCATGTGCCTTGATTGAACATTTTGGATGATGATAAGGTTGAATTAGGGTTTGGTCAAAACATAATCAAACCCTAATGATCACTCATTCTACACTCCTCAACTCGAAAGAACGAAGCTCTGCCACCGCCATAACTCTGTCAAGCTCGAGCTCGAATGCCTTGAGGAACTATTTCACGTACTCCAGAGATCTGAAACTCCAGTGGGTAAGATTTGTCCTATCTGTATTGAAGTTCTTTCACTTACTGTGTAGAGGTAAACTTAATTTGATGATTTCATAACCTCTATGGCTCCTTACCTTCAAAAATTCAGGCCCTAAAGTTACGGCTATGCATATTCTAATACATTATTTCCTTGTTCCTTTGTGTTCAAAACTATTATTGTTGTGCTCTATTCCATCGTAAGAGCTCGACCACTATTCAAGAACTCATACCTTTGCGCCTGGAAGCTATCTGCAACTTAAGTCGTGGCTAAAGTGTCTACGTCGGCCTCGAACTGGTAACTTCCCTCATCTTTCTTTGCTTCTCTGAAAACTTTAAAGGCTCCTCCTCTACACATAGATTTTGGCCATGTTCAGTTCGTGCCAAATGCGCACTCTAGAAAGCATTTTTCTTTGAATTTCGGGCTCGACCCAGAACATAAAATCGACCATTATGTCAATTTGATAATATTTCTACATATGGATATCAAAGAAAGCTGAATAAAATTGCATCTCTCCCTCTTTATTTCGACCCAACTCAAAGAACTTACATTTGCTTTATATTCTTGCTATTTTATTCCAGATTTCACATGGGTTATCTTTGCAATTGATTTTTTTGTATTTTGATGCTAAACTGAAAGTGGGTCTTTGAAATTATTAAAGAAAATTGCATTTTCTTCTCCTCTGAAGCTCGAAACAGCAACAAAATCTTCATATTTGTATTTTACTGCTGTTTTTATGAGAAACCCACATGGGTATCATAGATTATCATATCTCCTGCATTTTGAAAACAAACCCGCATGTGGGTATTTGATATTTTTGAAGAGAACTATATTTTATGTACTTTGAAGGCCATTGAAAATATGAAGTAACTGTTATTCGTTCTATCCATATGGCTCAGCTAAAACAAACAGTGGCCTATTCAGAACCTTGAAACAAAAGACAGACCTGAAAGTTTGTATTTTCATTTCACCTCCTTGTTATTTTGTTTTTTTTATGAAAAGAATGTATCCTCATTGGCGGATTGAACTATCACATAACCAACACTGTTCAGAATTTGAGCAAAACCGACCAAATACCTAGTTGAAACTCATAACAAGAATAACATAACCTGTATGTTGCCCTATAGCCAACTCACTGACTCATATCGCTTGGTATCCTATTTTGACATTTCTGTAGTTCTCCTCAATAGTTGTATAAAATCTGAATTTGACTCATGATTGCTTTCCCTTTCAATAAAAACATTTGACTTCTCTTGTCACAGAATTGTCTTCGACATGGAACTGTAGACTACTCTTAGAAGAACATCTAATGCACATTCTGAGAATACTCTCCAAGTACTTAGAATCTTGGTAGAAAAGTGTAATACCTCGAGAATGTTTCTGTATAAGTTCATTGTGAAGAGGGAAAATTTCATGCTTGTATTCTACACATACATCAGTGTCTTTTGATTCTCACTCAACCTTAACAAAGCAACATCCATCTTCTGCTTTTGAACTCTGTAGAAATAGTTATAATGCAATATTGCATCACTATGAATCACCTCTATTTACCAATTCATATGCATAGCTACTAACTTCAGAAGCACCATTCTAGAAAGACAAAACTTACTCTCCCCTTAACATACTGGAATGATCACTTTGTTATTACTTATTCATGATGCAATATTTACTTATTAATCAACTGGAACTAGTGAATTATCTTTCATTTGAATACACTACATTACTAGTAAAGCTGAGATTGACAGTTTATTAACCACTCAAGTGTCTAATTTTTTCCTCGTATTCGGCTGTAACATGGTACTCTTCATGCATTTTTATGTTCCACTTTAAATAAAATTTTCTCAAATCTATTTTTTTTCATGATGAAAACTGATATATATGATTATGACCAGCACAAAACATGAACCTATTCAGCAATATCTGATGTAATTGCACTCAGTTGAATTTATTTAGTGAACTAAACTCACTGTTCACCTGTAGCCTTCAGAAAGTGACCCTAATCGTTATGAATGCACAGTTGGTTTTGTCACTTAATGGATTCTCTGTTTTATTCTTTCCGTTGTTCTCCATTTCATTTGATGAATATGATAAAGTATCTTTTAAAATCAGCCCATTTAAAGAACAGGGCAGCATGTCGAGCTCTACCCTTGTGGGAGCCCATTTTACTCCACATGCTTGGTCTTCGAATAATGGTCAGCTTCATGAATTTACCTATACCTGCACAAAGAAACAAACAGTGTTAGCATAATAACAGAACACAATGATTATGATGTTGCTATTTCTCTTTCAGCTCACTTCTTTCATACCGCACTTGATAGGATTTGATTGTTTCAATGCATTGCTAATAGTATGTTTTACTATTGCAGGTGCATCATATAAGTTAAATCATAGTCAGAGCCACTGACACCCCTCTTTTCCTCTTACAGGTCAACGAGATGATGAGGTGCACCATTCAACATCAAGCATTGATAATCAGGCAATGATGACTATGCTGTTACTTATGTGCTTTCCTTTTTGCATCTTCAGTAGTGTAATGTGCTATTAGAAATATGTTGTAACAGTCATAGTTATATCCACGACTTGTGTGGATCTTTGATTTCAATTCTACTTTTCAAATGAAAAGAAAATGCATTTGAATGCAATGTTGTAATATCATTCTGACTGTGAAATCAAAAGAAGCCTTGTAAAAATATGAGTTCTTTACGAAATGAATGAAAGCATCTGAAATGCTATTTTGCTCATGTACTCAATTTTGTATTCTTTTAAATCTGCAACATCTGAAAGCCACTCTGAAACTCTATTCTTCTTTAAAATGCATAACTATTGTTTGATGCATAATGATACTAATGCAAAACAACATTTGAACATAAAACTGCAATTCCACTTAATGTTAAATAACAATCAGCTAGCTCCTCCATTTGAGCTGAGGAGAAAAACATGTAACATTTTGGCAATTTCTGCTATATGCTTGCCTGCTAAGCATAGATCAGTGGCCTTTAAAACAATTCATTTGGCGTGGAGTCAACTCTGGCCCCTCTTGTGAACTCAGAAACTCGAACAACAACACTCCAAACAGAAGCAAGAAAACAAAACAAAACTGAAAGCAAACTAAAAGGCCCTGATGGCCAACAAAACAATGCGCAACAACACTTAGAGAAAGCAAACTATTGAAATGACATGTGCGAAACACACTTATTTGCAAACTACTCTACTTAACAGTGAGATAACTTATCTCAAAGGCAGTGCTTGAGGTGGATCCCATTCACTGGGATAGATAGCACCTCGCCAGTCATCTTCGAAAGTTGGAATGCATTGTGTTCCTTGCATTCCATAATCACATAAGGCCCATCCCATATTGCATCGAACTTGGAATGTCATCCAGGTCTGCTCTTGAACTCATTCCATTTGAAAACTAGATCTCTAACAATGAAATCACGAGGCCTCGCCCTCTTGTCAAAAGCATTCTTCATTTGTGCTTGATGTATTTCTAGTTGTCTTAGAGCTTCTTTTCTGGTTTCTTTGAGCTCAACCAGCTATGTGAACCTCACTTCAAGAGGTTGTTCATTCAACAACTCCAGTTCTTTAACATAACTTAAAGTTGGCAATTCAATTGAAATAGGCAACTTAACCTCTCTACCATAAGTCAAAACAAAAGGTGAACAACTAGTGGCTCTTTTAGGAGTTATTATGTCAGCCCAAAGGGCTAGCTTCAGTTTTTCATGCCACGTTCTTTGGTTATCTTCAACAGTCTTCTTGATTATCTGAATCAAATACTTATTTGTGGATTCTGCTTGACCATTGCCCTATGGGTAATAATTTGATGACGTTTTTAGATAGATGTTATTCCTGACAGACCAATCTGAAATCTTCAATTCGATGAAAGCTAGGCCATTATCTGAAATGATTGAATCTGGAACACCAAATCTTAATATAAGATCTTGATAAAAGTTAAGCACTGAAGTCTCATTTGCTTCCTTTAAAGCGACAACTTTGGTCCACTTTGTAAAATAATCAGTGGCAGTAAGAATACACTTATGACCTACACTTGAAGGCAGGTTTATAGGGCCAATAAAATCCAAACCCCACTTAGCAAATGGCTGTTCTACCTGAATTAGGTGTAGGGGCAGCGGTGCAAGCCTTTGTTTATTGGAAAATAAGGCACATTTCTCACACTTTCTGACCCATGCAATAACATCCTTAAATAAATCTGCCCAATAATAACCAACTCTCATGATCTTCAGAGCTGTAGTCCTCGCAGCAAAATGACCTCCTGAAGGTCCATCATGAAATTTTGCCTGCAGCTTGTCCACTTGATCAGGTTGAATGCAACGTAATAAAACACCTTGGAAATCTCTCCTATAAAGAATGCCATCGATAACTGCATAAGGGATGGCTTGTAATCTATAGTACCTTCTTTTTTCTTTGCCCAAGCCTTCGGGGCATTCACTAGTTTGCAGAGAATGTATCATCTGCTGCAACCATGTAGCAGGGGGTGCTTGCACAGCACTTGGAACATCATTATTTAACACTGTTTCTGCATTCGCAACCTCTATTAAGCTATTGTTTTCACTTCCAGCAATCTGCTCACACAAACCTTTGCCTCTAACGAGCTTGGTTACTTTAATTTCAACATCAAACTCCATCACTTTAGTGATCCAACCAGTACGCTTATCATTAATATCCTTGTTAAGCAGAAAATCTTTAACAATCGAATGCGCTACCAACAAATGAACCTTGCTGTTGGACAACATGTGTCTAAATTTCTTCAAGCTTCTTACAACAACAAAGACATGTTTCTCAACAAAAGAATACTTTACCTCATAATCGTGCAACACTTGACTGAAAAACGCTATAGGCTGCTCCAAACCTTCATCATTTTGCTGGCATAACACAACCGAAACTGTATCAACTCCTCCAAAAGCATATAGAATGAAATCTTTGTCAAAGTTTGGATTAATGAGAGTAGGAGCGGCTGTGAGCGCCTCTTTGATCTGCTCAAAGCTCCTCTTGCCCTCCTTGGTCCAACTGAATGGCATGTTTTTCTTCAGTATAGAAGCGAAAGGTTGCAGCAAAGTTGTGATATTTGGTATGAACCTCCTCACGAAATTTATTCTCCCAAGAAAGCTTTGCAAGCCTTTCTTATGAGTTGGTAATGGAAATTCAAGAATTGCAGAAACCCTTTCAGGATCAATTGAAATACCTTGCTTTGAGACAATGTGTCCTAGCAGCTTGCCCTTGTGCACTGAAAATATACACTTCTTCGGATTGAGGGACACTCTGAACTCTCTGCATCTCTAAAAAATCTATTCCAAATGATCTAAGTGTTCATTAGCATTTCTAGAAAAAATAGTAATATCATCTAAATATACCAGAACAAACTTGTTCATGAGGCCATGAAAGGCCATATCCATAGCACACTAGAAAGTTGCTACAACATTTGATAAGCCAAAAGGCATCTTCTTGTAGGCCATCATGCCCCACTTGGTTGTAAATGTTGTTTTGAATTGATCTTCTTGCTTAACCAGAATCTGGTTATAACCTGAGTAGCCATCTAACAAAGAAAATCTGTCAGAACCAGAAACTACTTGTAAAATTTGCTCCATAGAAGGGAGTGGATAATGGTCTTTCAAGGACGCTCTATTCAAATCTCAAAAATCAACACAAAGTCTGATTTCTCCACTCTTCTTCCTAACTGGTACTAAATTTGACACCCAAGAGGTGTGCTTGATAGGAAAAATGATACCGCTCTCAACTATTTTATTCAGTTCAGCCTTCATAAGGTGCTCCAATTTAGGATTAAGTGGTCTTTGCTTCTGCCTTACCCGCTTTGCATTAGGCTCAAGCTCGATGGTATGCTATGCTAAATCAGGGTTAAAACCTCTTAAATCTTTGTATTCCCAAGCAAAAACGTCACTATATTTTTGACATAACAAAATGAAAGCTTGCTGTTCTTCTTGACTGCACACTTTACCCAGCTTGAGAAGCTTGCCCTTGAAAATTTCAATAGATGCATAGTGTTCTTCTTTAACAGTTAAGCTGCACTTGTCCTTCTAAACTTGATCATCTGAATTAAAGACAAATTCTAATGTCACCAAACCTTTTGGCAGCTTATTGGTCTTTAATTGCATGATCTGGTCCTCATATTGCTGCTACCATTTTTGCTGATTTCCATCTGCGAACTCAGCTTTAGCAATCAAAAAATTCATGATTTGCTCATCGCTGTCAAAAACCTGCCAGCTCACATTAATGTCAGGTACAGAAGGTCTGACCACTATTTTCATGTATTGGCGTGCCTCTACCTTATGAATTTCCTTAGGAATATCAAACTAGGCTCCTATGGAAGCGAGCCTATCAACGTGCTTATTTTGATTCTGAGGAATTGCCATGATGTTAAAAGTATTGAAGTCTTCCATTAAATCCCATACATGTTGTTTGTATTTCTTAAGCAAATCATTCTTAGTAGCATCTAAATTTCTGACCTGATTCACCACCAACTCAGAATCACCATGAACTTGCAAGCATTTAATACTTCATTTGCGGGCCCACTCAGGCCATGTACCAATGCTTCATACTCAGTTGTATTATTTGAACAGCTGAAAGCAAATCTACTAGCTGAATAATACTTATCTCCTTCGGGCGATATCAACATAACTCCACCTCCAACACCAATATTGCTCCTCGAACCATCGAAATAAAGTTTCCATAACTCATTATCTTTTCCTGCAGACAGTTCATCCTCTTTGCAAAGATCAGGCATGTCACAATCAGACTCGCGAATCATATAAACTCCTAAACCTACCTCATCTGTGTTCTGTAACGAATCAAGCTCATGATCTTCGGCTGCCCATTCATCGAGGCTGATGTAGTGCTCATGGGTACTACAGTCTGAGGTCGTGGTTTGCTCCTCCATTACAGAGGTGGTATAGAAATTAGCGTTTATAGGGCTTGGGGAGTATGCTTCGATATGGTCTTTGGAAAGAGGCTCTAACTTAATGGTCACTTTCGTACCATACCTTGTTCTAATAAATAGATGAGACCAATCAGAAGACAAAAACCCACCCAACTTGGCTGTAAAATCCCTTGACAAACAAATGGCAAAGTGCGGCGGTAAGTCAATAACATGAATATCCTGGTGAATAGCGAAACTTGGGGATGCGTGCAAGGTAAGGGCTAAATTTTTAATAATACCAGCAGTTTTAACAGCAGACCCATCTAGTTGCACTATGCCCTTTTGAGGATTTGGCTCATAAACAAGACCTAACTTATCAGCTAAACTCTTTGGCATGACTGAACTACTAGCTCCAGAATCGACCATACAATTATGCACAATTTTATCACCTATGATCAGACTTAAGTAAAATGGAGGGGGCTTTACCTTTTTTTCTTTCTGCACGCTTTTCTCCTCTAAGTCATTAGCCAACACAACCTTTGCAACTCCTTGATTGGCGTTGTCAGAAATAGACAACTCAGCTAATGCATTCTGCAACAAACTTTTATGCCCTGGAAGCTGTAGAGCATCTAATATCGACATATTGACAGTAGTTTTCTTGAGATGCTCAATGATATTGAAGGATGAAACATTTACCTTCTGCTGGTTTTTTGTACAGTAGTTCATTTTGCTTCTGCACAGGCTGAGAATGCGTTTTTAGTTGCTCTTTGCCAGGTATCTCCTACCCTCTTTGCAGAATCTGCATCTTCGGCTACGTGGTAGTGTTAATTTATGATAAAACAGGCTGCTTACTGACTGGTGGCTGTTGCTGCGAAGTTCCAGCTTGCTGTCCTAAATCCATAGCTTATTTTTTAGATCTAGTATTGGCTGAAATAGGGGAATTTTATCAATCTTGGCCATTCATGCCACAAAATTCGGAGCTCTACTAGTTTGGCAAGGCGACTTCTACATTATCTTGTTGTTTTTGATTCTGATCTGCAATATTTTCTAAAACAACATATACATTTTGCACCATTAAAGCCTGGTTTCTCATTCCATTGTCACACGCCGACTGACTGTGGGGTTGATTGCATGGGTAACACCAATCGCAATTTTGAACGACATTATTTTGCGGCACAAGTTATTTTGACGTGCTGGCCGTGTTCGGATTGTATGGCTGAAATGGCTGGGGGTTAAAATTCCTTCTTTGGGCCTGAAGGTCATTATATAAAGCGGGTCTACTTTGTTGATTTTGCTGATAAGGGGCTTGGTAAGGCTTGTGTTCTTGGCCGACTTGCTTCTTAATAGTCACAAGATCATTCACAATATTCTTTAATATGTTGTTAATCTCTTGCATCTCTAGATTTGGGACTGAGACATCGACCTCTTGGGTCGTATTATGGTATCCTATTGCTGGAACTGGCGGGATAGCAACCAAGGGAGGTATAGCAGTAGGAATAGGCGGTTGTATTTCTGGAAACAAGGGCATGGGGGGTCTAGGAGCTATATCTCCAGCTTGAATAAGGCAGTTTTTAGCATTAATAGCAATATTATAAGAATTAGGAAGCGTTAAACCACCCATAGACTGAGTCATGACAGCGATCTTGCTATTCAAAGCTTTTAAGTAAAACAGAAATGCATGTGCCGGTAAGGGCTTTACCGTTGCCGGGATTCTATCCCAAGTCCTCTAAAATATGTAGTTGAAATCTGCCAAATGTTCGTGCGGTGCCCTTTGAATGGTACTCAACTGCTCTAACAAAGATAAATTGTCAGATTTATCTGCAAAGTGCTGGTATAGGCCATTACCTAGAGCGTCCCATGTTGCGATTAAGTTTGCAACGAGACCTCTGAACCACTGCAGTGCCTTTCCCTTAAGTGACACAGCTAATAGCCTTAGAGCGATGTTCTCTTGAGTGATATTGTGCACCGAGCATAACGTGGCTACGTCACGGATGTGTTCAACTGGTGTACTGTAATCCTCCGCAGTGAAATATGGTAGTCCTCGAAGGGCTGCAATTGGAATATCATCATGTTGAGCAAGATCTAACGGACTGCCTCCATTAAAGGGTGCAAATGGATGCTGCCTCGGTGGTGCTACCATTGGTGGTACTTGTGAGAGTGGTACTGGTACACTAGGTGACAGAATTAGAGCACCAAGAGCGGGAGGTGTTGACTTTGATCTTGCAGGGGCTTCAAAAAGCCTTCTTGTTGTCCTGCCTCTTCTTCGTGATGGGGACAGCTCCTGATACTTGAAAAATTTTGAACTTGATCTTGTTTGAATATTTCTCATGCACGGGCTATACTAGCATGCAGAAAATAGAACTGGAGTCGCCAGGTATTTTGATAGCCTCCAAAAGGCTGGAAAAAATCTTGCTGCATACACCAAACAACAAACTGAAAAATTAAATATTCTCTGAAAGTTATTTCTGATGGTCCCACCGGCTGTGCCAAAAATTGTTATCAATAGTTTTGTACCCTGCTGAATACAATATTCAGCAAACTACTGAAACATGGAAACCTCTTTCAGATGTGGGTGATCTGTGCGAAAGAGGAATCTCCAAAGTGAGCTAGTTCTCCGAATGATGAATTCTATTCTAAGTGGCTTTTCAGGAAAAGGGACAGAAGGATAAACTAGATCTGAAATCTAAAACTGAAATTCTATCATTCTAAAAATATTGATCAACTGTAAGAAGACCCTGATAATGACTTACTCTCAACAACTCTTTAAAATTAAGTTCACACAATCTCACAATACATGTAGTTCAATCAGTGATTTATGCAAAGGTTAAATTAACACAAGGAATAACCTGAACTAGCATGCAACTCCTACAAATCACTTGACAATAGTAAGAAAAGAAAAGGATCCAATAGTTTTGAATCACAGAAAAAATCAAATTACTATCCCAAGTCATGAAAAAAAACTGAGAAAGGAAAACTCTGCTATTTTATTGAATGATGGAGTGGAACTTCTCAGAATCTGAGCACACCTAAGTTTACAAGCTCCTCCAAATGTGTAAGGGCCAGAAACTATAATCTGAACTGCTCAATAATGCATGAAAAACTAAGTTTTATCAAAACATAGCCCTCAAGAAACCCTAATCCGAGCTCAGAAAAAAGCTCAAGGAAAACAGCTTCAAGCTGTTTCAAAACTGCTTTAAAAGCAGGAAAAGGCATAATTCTTTCATGATCACACTGTCAAGCCTCTAAAAATAGGCTAATCTTGCTTTAAAAGCACAAAAAACACCTTATCTCTCCAAGATAGATCTCAAATCCGACCAAGAGGAAAAGTCAATCATAGATCTACTAAAAATAGCAAGAAAACATAAAGCAATTTATAGAATATCGCTTTTATGATTCTGCTTTACAACATGCAGATTTACTCAATTTGTCTATTTTTGCAATTTAAAGATTGAAAATCTTTTGCAAAAATAAAATCTCCTTATTTCTCCATTACAATGTTCTGATTTTCCCAAAAATCATAAAATAAAATATTACAATTATTCTCCTTGATGTCTTCAATCTTCATTGATTTCTCTAAAATCAATTAAAAATACAACCCTAAAATAGATAATTTGATAGAAACATTATAAGTCATCAATTATTTTTCATCCCTATTGTTTTCTCACAAAACAATAATATAATGTAACCAAACTCCATATTTTACTAAGGCACAAAATAAGTCTCAAAGACTTATCATGTCGACCATCCTAGGCATTTGGATTTCGGCCTCTCATAAGTATTAAATTTAGACTTTAACAAAGTCACAAGGCATAGTTTATGATTTCGACCTTCATTGACATTCACCACGTGCCTTGATTGAACATTATGGATGATGATAAGGTTGAATTAGGGTTCGGTCAAAACATAATCAAACCCTAATGATCACTCATTCTACACTCAACTCGAAAGAATGAAGCTCTGCCGCCACCATAACTCTATCAAGCTCGAGCTCGAATGCCTTGAGGAACTATTCCACGTACTCCAGAGATCTGAATCTCCAGTGGGTAAGATTTGTGCTATCTGTATTGAAGTTCTTTCACTTACTGTGTAGAGGTAAACTTAATTTGATGATTTCATAACCTCTATGGCTCCTTACCTTCAAAAATTCAGGCCCTAAAGTCGTGGCTATGCATATTCTAATACATTATTTCCTTGTTCCTCTGTGTTCAAAACTATTATTGTTGTGCTCTATTCCATCGTAAGAGCTCAGCCACTACTCAAGAACTCGAACCTTTGCGCCTAGAAGCTATCTGCAACTTAAGCCGTGGCTAAAGTGTCTACGTCGGCCTCGAACTGGTAACTTCCCTCAGCTTTCTTTGCTTCTCTGAAAATTTTAAAGGCTCCTCCTCTACACATAGATTTTGGCCATGTTCAGGTTCTGCCAAATGCGCACTGTAGGAAGCATTTTTCTTTGAATTTCGAGCTCGACCCAAAACATAAAATCGACCATTATGTCAATTTAATAATATTTCTGCATATGGGTATCAAAGAAAGCTGAATAAAATTGCATCTCTCCCTCTTTATTTCGACCCAACTCAAAGAACTTACATTTGCTTTATATTCTTGCTATTTTATTCCAGATTTCACATGGGTTATCTTTGTAATTGATTTTTCTGTATTTTGATGCTAAACTAAAAGTGGGTCTTTGAAATTATTAAAGAAAATTGCATTTTCTTCTCCTTTGAAGCTCGAAACAGCACCGAAATCTTCATATTTGTATTTTATTGTTGTTTTTATGAGAAACCCACATGGGTATCATAGATTATCATATCTCCTGCATTTTGAAAACAAACCCACATGTGGGTATTTGAGATTTCTGAAGAGAACTGTATTTTATGTACTTTGAAAGCCATTGAAAATATGAAGTAACTGCTATTCATTTTATCCATATGGCTTGAGCTAAAACAAACAGTGGCCTATTCAGAACCTTGAAACAAAAGACAGACCTGAAAGTTTGTATTTTCATTTCACCTCCTTCTTATTCTATTTTTTTTTATGAAAAGAATGTATCCTCATTGGCGGATTGAACTATCACATAACCAACACTGTTCAGAATTTGAGCAAAACTGACCAAATACCCAGTTGAAACTCATAAAAAGAATAACATAACCTATATGTTGCCCTGTAGCCAACTCACTGACTCATATCACTTGGTATCCTATGTTGACATTTTTGTAGTTCTCCTCAATAGTTGTATAAAATCTGAATTTGACTCATGATTGCTTTCCCTTTCGATAAAAACATCTGACTTCTCTTGTCACGGAATTGTCTTCGGCATGGAACTGTAGACTACACTTAAAAGAACATCTAATGCACATTCTAAGAATACTCTCCAAGTACTTAGAATCTTTGCAGAAAAGTGTAATACCTCGAGAATGTTTCTGTATAAGTTCATTGTGAAGAGGGAAAATTTCATGCTTGTATTCTCCACATACATCAGTGTCTTTTGATTCTCACTCAACCTTAACAAAGCAACATCCATCTTCTGCTTTTGAACTCTGTAGAAATAGTTATAATGCAATATTGCATCACTATGAATCACCTCTATTTACCAGTTCATATGCATAGCTGCTAACTTCAGAAGCACCATTCTGGAAAGACAAAACTTACTCTCCCCTTAACATACTAGAATGATCACTTTGTTATTACTTATTCATGATGCAGTATTTACTTATTAATCAACTGGAACTAGTGAATTATCTGTCATTCGAATACACTACATTACCAGTCAAGCTAAAATTGACAGTTTATTAACCACTCAAGTGTCTGATTTTTTCCTCATATTTGGCTGTAACATGGTACTCTTCATGCATTTTTATGTTCCACTTTAAATAAACTTTTCTCAAATCTATTTTCTATCATGATAAAAAACTGATATATATGATTATGACCAGCATAGAACATGAACCTATTCAGCAATATCTGATGTAATTGCACTCAGTTGAATTTATTTAGTGAACTAAACTCACTGTTCACCTGTAGCCTTTAGAAAGCAACCCTGATTGTTATGAATGCACAGTTGGTTTCGTCACTTAATGGATTCTTTGTTTTATTCTTTCTGTTGTTCTCCATTTCATTTGATGAATATGATAAAGTATCTTTTAAAATCAGCCCATTTAAAGAATAGGGCAGCATGCCAAGCTCTACCCTTGTGGGAGCCCATTTTACTACACATGCTTGGTCTTCCAATAATGTTCAGCTTCATGACTCTACCTATACCTACATAAAGAAACAAATAGTGTTAGCATAAAAATGGAACACAATGATTATAATGTGGCTATTTCTCTTTTAGCTCACTTCTTTCATACCACACTTGATAGGATTTGATTGTTTCAATGCATTGCTAATAGTATGTTGTACTATTGTAGGTGAATCATATAAGTTACATCATAGTCGGAGCCACTGACACCCCTCTTTTCCTCTTACAGGTCAACGAAGCTCGAGATGACGAGGTGCACCATTCAACATCAAGCATCGATAATCAGGCAATGATGACTATGCTATTACTTATGTGCTTTCCTTTCTGCATCTTTAGTAGTGTAATGTGCTATTAGAAATATGTTGTAATAGTCACAGTTATATCCACGGCTTGTGTGGATCTTCAATTTCAATTCTGCTTTTCAAATGAAAAGAAAATGCATTTGAATGCAATGTTGTAATATCATTCTGATTATGAAATCAAAAGAAGCCTTGTAAAAATATGAGTTCTTTACGAAAAGAATGAAAGCATCTAAAATGCTATTTTGCTCATGTACTCAATTTTGTATTCTTTTAAATCTTCAAAATCTGAAAGCCACTCTGAAACTCTATTCTTCTTTAAAATGCATAACTGTTGTTTGATGCATAATGATGATAATGCTAAACAACATTTGAACATGAAACTGCAATTCCACTTAATGTTAAATAACAATCAACCAGCTCCTCCATTTCAGCTAAGGTGAAAAACATGTAACAATAACAAAGAGACACAAGATTTTTCCGTGTGGAAAACCCTCCTGGGGTATAAAAACCACTCCTGAAATGCCTTGCAGGCTTAATCTTTTTAAACAACTGTTCACAATGCCTTATAGGCTAATTTTTGAGCACCCACTCAAGGAGAATCAACCCCTCATTTATAGATATCTATCTCAAGGAGCAACAACCCCTCAAATTATATTTCTGAACAATAATCATGTCTCAGAGGATCTCTCTATTTTCAGTTAAGCTCATAACTCTCTATTTTTTAGATTTTTAATACAGAGTATTTCCATACATTTTTGATACAACCAAAGAACAATATTCCAGAGTTACAACCAGACACTTACTCTATTTTCAAAACTAGTTTATATATATATTTGAAGTATGTCTATTATGAAGAAATCTTCAAAAAGCATTTTTCACAAGATTCTGAAACACTCTTGCTAATTTGAATATGAAGCTGAATAATGGCAATCTGTAGATGATGGTTAAAATCAAGAGTAACACCTATCTAGAGAGCTTGAATTTCTACGCTGAATCTGGAGATTTCAAATTGTAACTGATAGATTTTCATCAAAACCACGACTGCCCACTAACAGAAAATCATAACCTCTAAAATCTCAGAGAATATTTTTCCATGTAACCATTCTGAGATTTGATGCCAACAAATGATGTCGACCACAGTGTTTGAGTCTTCGTTAACCATTCGCTGAGACATCCAGATAGTTCTATTGAAGGAAATTATATTGCCAAACATTCCTCTTAGTTATCGCTTTCACCATGACCCATCAAAGTCGGGAAGACCTCTCGCAGACCACATTATGTTTCACTGAAAGCCCTTTTATCTCTTATGTGTCACTGTGACAAAAACATAATCGGGGAGACCTTATATAGAATACCTTTTGTTTTACTGAAAGCCCATGTGATCAACCTTGTCACCGTAACATATCGCTCTCGGGGAGACCTCATATAAATAAAACTTCGCTATATCAAAACACCCTGAATTCATACCTGTTCGCCAACACAAACCTGAATTAGACATGACCTATGACGCCGATGACACAAACCTACCGAAAGCCAGACTTTGTCGGCGAGACCTGATAGGCATGACAACACTCCGATGCTACAAAAGTCTCAATGAAATAACCCTTTGCATAAGTCGGTGAGACACCACGGAATCGTTAAGACCTTCCTTCGAATAGCACAAACTCTTACCGATAAGCCAATCCATCCACCGTCGGTCGAAAAGACAAGAAGACTTTGCCAAGATCACATTCCGATATCGCCCAGCTCTTGTCGATGAACCTCCATATGCACTAGTCGGGGAGACATTTCAAGTTCGATGAGACACTACCTCGATAACAAAACTCCTGCCGATATGTTCCCATTCAACCTCTGATCGGTGAGACAAAGCAATTTTGATGTGACCACATACTGACGGTATAACATATGCCGATATGATCCCTTTGTGTCACCGAAACAAAAGAGAAGTCTTGCCGAAAGCTGCTTGTGAAACTCCATGTGTAATGTCGGCAAGACCAAAGGTCACTCGCCGAGACCTCACGCCAAAAACCCTAACTCTTACCGATGTATCTTCCTGCCACCAGTCGATGTGACAAAGTGCAATCTCTATGACTTCACACTGAAAGTAACATGTCTGGCCGAAGTGAATCTTTAATGTGCCAGTCGGTCGATGTAACAAGTCAAACTCGCCAAGACTCAATGCCAATGAAGGATCACTTATGCCGATGAACCACCTCATGTCTAATGCCCCGCCGTGTGAACCCCAAAGGACAACAAACACCGTACAATTTTATTTTTTTGAAAGTGAAACATTGCGGAACATTGCATATGATGAATGCGTGCACACATTACACGAAAAGAAATTATGCATTTACTAAATCTTTCACGTCCTCTGGGGTACACAAAACAGTCATTACGAATCATAAACTTTTATCAAATGGAAGAGACTAAACAACCAAGAACACATAGTGATGACACACTACTATTAATGATCACAAGCATGGAAAACGATACATCATTTCATTGCAATTCAAATCACAGTTCCATAATACAACTGCAGAGCATATTTCCACAGATACAACATATCAAAGATATAATAGTTCATCACATAATTTTTCCCTAATATCAATGGGAGAAGTACATTGAGTACAAGAATGAGAAATTAATGAAAAATAAGGTACAAAGTGACCAATCTCATGCCCACATTTTACACACTAAACAACCAGGCAAAACTATAGCATCTTTCCTCATTTTGCAATAATTTTTATTTTATTTTATTTTATTTTAATTTTTGTTTACTTATAAGACAACAACAACACAATTCACTACTTATAGCTATATTCAATGATCACACAAGTTACAAGAAAAGATAGAAGTGATTTACTAACTTTGGCAATAGAGTCTACTTACTTAGGTCAGCTTAACATACCTCTTACATTCTATTTTATCGACAAGTCCTTGCTCCCAATGCCTATACCTACAAGGTCTACATGACTTGGCACACACATAAGATCAAAGATAGTTAGCACATGATTACTAAGAGAAGCTATATAAATCAATGGTAGTTTTTACGTTATCGGGAATAAACGACAAGTCTCAAACAAGACTCAGAAGAACAGTCCTAGGGGCCCGACCTAATGCCTCAGGGGCTCGTCGCTTGATGGCCTTTCCTATGTATATAATTCGCAGAGGCACCTTAGTTTGACAACTTGAGTTGCTCCAACTCACCCACATGGGATATAACCATTAGTTTCCAATGAACGACTCAACTTTCTTCATACGCATAACACTATAACCCTGACATAAAACAACATGCAACGAGTACAACATTGCTTGATTAGGAGACTCTTTCAAACAGTTTTGAAACAAGACTCACAACAACAAGGGTGTACCAAGCATAAAGGACACAATGAATAAACATGCGAGGCATGAACCATCTCGCTCATTAACCAAGGGCAAGGAAAATCATGGAACAAGGTTCACCCATGAGGTCTCAAGAAAAAGAATACAATCAATGGATCACATAGGTCTAATCATGAGAGAATGCAACACATGATAGGTTTCCCATTACCTCAGGAAGCCTGACAACCTACACCCATAACTTAACAAAAGGGAGTGACTGAAACATTTACGGGTTCCCAACTCGTCCAAAATATGACTAAACGAAAGTCGACGCATAAAGTTTCCTCAATTAGGATAACACAAAAAGGAGTACTTACAAATGACTAAACAACTTTTCATGATCACAAAACGACAAGTGTAGAGTAATGGAGGCAATACCATGACGAGATCCTCAAATTCACTCAAAGCTAACATAATCAACTACAATTACCAACAACAAATTCAGCCAATAGGGCATCCAAGGGAGACCTCAATTTTCTCCACATATGAAACCCTAATGACTAACAATTTGGCTAAAACCAACTTTAACCAATTTAACAAACACAACACGATTAGAAGCCAACACTTTTAAGGGATTATCATCTCCATACAAAATCAAACACAATAACCAATAGCAAAATCACTTGATAGTACCTCCAGGAGAGTCACGACAGGAAAATAAAACAAGCATTAGCATTTCATCCATGATCTCAAACTAGAGGTTGTGAATGTGTTCGACACTAAAATAAGTTGTTTACTTGATCAAAGTAAAATATTATACGTTGATATTTTGAGATAACTCTATCATTCATGAAGCAATTATTCCAAATCCCTAGTGTTTAACTTTTCACTAAACGATAATGCTATAGGGGTTATACGAAAGTAAAGTTCACTAAAAAGTAATTTAAAATAACTAAAGAAATCATTTAAGCATATTTTCCTAAATATTCCAATAAATATCTTAGAACATTTAAAGCAACTCTTAAATTTCACTAAGACACCAAGAGCAATAAGTTCCAAAGGAAGTTGAATCCTTGTTATATTTTGCTAACGATAAATTATTAGGAATCATTTTAATAATCAAACATTCAAGTGATAAGTTATAACAAACCATTAAGTTATCACTAACAATTCCTTCACCCACCCATTGTATTTAAATAATTAAAAACTAAGCCAACCTAACCTTTAACATAAGTATAACTTTAAAGGTAGATTAAAAGAAATACAACTCCTAATCTATACCTTACTGTTCACATTTCCTTATTGGTAAAACATGGGGGTACTTTGATTTGGATATTATAAATTGAAACATCATCTTTAGGTGGAAATTATAAAATGTCAAAATAAAATAAAATGTGCACAATCTCATGATTCAACAGCTGATCTTAAGATCACCCCTTTAAATATTTATATATATAATTAAAACATCTAGTTGACTAGCTTGACGAAGGAGAGAGTACTTACATGACTCAATAACCAATTAAATATAAACAAATAAATTAATGTGAAAGACTTTCATTTTACACAAGATACATATGTACGTATATATATACGATTTTATTTACCACCATCATATTTATTTATAATTCTTACATATAAATAGCGTATTTATTTAATTTATCTGTTAACTCTCTTTTTAAATTTATACTTATATTTAAATATACAAAATTAACTACATTAACTTATACATTTAATTTATTCACTAAAGAAGAATTAAAAATAATAAATAGAAAGAAGCTTCCCTTCTCTCTCTTTTAGGAATACTGATATTAACTAATATTTGATCTTTCTTTTATTTCTTTTCATTTTATCCATTTTAAGCTACTATATCTCCCCCTTCCAAAAGGAGTAGGAATCACATTTATTTATTTATTTTAATGGTTAAATGGACATAGAGTTAGGAGCCCGTATTTAAAAGATAGTCTTTTTTTAAAAAAAAATTATAAAAGAGAAGTTTTAGAAGGGATTACGTGGAGCCCTTTATAGGATCCATTTAAAATCTACCCCATGATAATAGGTGGTGAATTAGTTTCAGATCTTATCCTTAGCATGCATTTCCGTAAAACAAGATATATAAATATATTTATAAAAAAAAAGAACCTTATCAATGATATTCTTTGAAGTTAACAACTAACTTAACTTTTCTCATACGTTTTCTTTTATTTAGTTATTGGCTTGCCCTAATATTGCTTAAGCATAAAAAGGCGTGAGAATTGTTTGACGTAATGCGAGATGAAGATATGGTCTCGTGGAATGCAATAATAAAAAGGTAGGCACAAATTTGCTTTTATTGAGGAGACTTTAGAAATTTCAAGCAATTGAATACGGCACGTGTAACATCACATTCTACAGTTTCTTCCGGCATTCACTCTGCTTGCTGACCAAAACGGGAGCTTTGGAACAAGGTATGGGTATCCCTCAAAGCATAACAGATAGAGGAATTTGCCAGATGTTTGAAGTTGCAAGTACCCTGGCCGACATGCATACAAAATGTAGAATCAAAAACAGGGCACGTGAACTGTTAGATAGAATGCCTCCAAGAAATGTCAACTCATGGGATGCAAAAATTACAAGATAAGCACAGAAATGGATTTGTTTACAGGCTTTAGAAACTTCCAAGAATATGCAATTGGCAGGTGACGCCAAAGGAACAGGGATGTGATTTAAACCTTTACACTTCCTATTATGTTAAGTGTTGCGGCTAAGACAGGCTGACAATGGTATTGGGAATATTATTTAAACCTCTACAATATTCTATTTTCAAACTCTGCATATGTGAGAGGTTGCCAACGGAATCAAGAAGATTGTTTAAATCTCTACAACCTTCTCTGTTCCAGTCTTGCGGCTATGACAGATTGCGAATGATATCATTTGGGTTTCAGAATTTGTAGTTACAGACTGGTAACCCAAAAACACAGAATTATTCTTTGCTCCCTACTGACACTGTGGTTGTTAAGGATACAGGGCCTGAAAATGCGACTGGGGTTAGCTCCAAAGTATACTCAGATGTAGCATACTCATTCAACGATGATGATGAAGAAGAGGCCGTGAGGCAAGAACCCAAGGCCAAGGTAAATGGAGGAAAATCAGGCATCTCAAGAAGGAAAAATATTGCAGGACATGAACAAGATAGATTTCCTGAAAGGGCTTAAGAAAATTTCAAGCAAATGCAAATAGCAGGTGGAAAGTGGACAGCAGCAGATTGGTTAAAACCTTCAAACTTCCTATGATGTTCAAGTGTTGCGGCTTAGACAGGTTGACCATGGTATCAGGGAGATTATTTAAACCTCTACAATCTTCTATTTTCAAGCAGTGCAGATGTGATAGGTTGCCAAAGGAAACAGGAAGGCTAATTACGCCTCTACAGTTTTCTATTTTCAAATGTGGTTGTTGTGACAGATTGCCATGAACAAGGCATGCGAAGTGTTTATCAGAATGCCACAAAAAGGACGTCAACTCCTGAAATGTGATGAGTGCACCATACGCAAGGAATCCATTCGTTGATAAGACTAGAGAAACTTTCAAGCAAATGCAATTTGCAAGTAATTACCTCAAGATTATGCACTGAATGAGGCATACCTGTCTAACTTCCTCCACTCGTGTCTCCATCCTCTCCTCAAAATACCCATGCAAAAAGTGCAGAATAGGAAAGGCACGTTACTGTTTGGCAGAGTTCCGCATGGAGATGACATCTCTCAACAATCTGCATACAGTGTATTGTGCAATCGATACTGAAAGAGTAAATGGGCATACTTTGCAGATGTAACTGTTTCAATGCATGCAACCCTGGTAGACAAGTATATGCCCAAAAAGAAGAAAACCCCCGACAATCCCCCCGTATCTTTTTGAAGCCCCGTCTTTTTCTTCTCCATAAGATCCACCTAGCACCACATGCCAAACTCCCTTTCCCCACGTACCACGTAAAGGCATGCATAAAGTGGATGCCAGGCCCCACGTGGAGAGAATGCGAGAATGTTTGAAGCAAAGTGGAAAATAAAGGTAAAGGCAAGTGTAAACCTTGTTAAATCCTTTTTATTTGTTTTTATTTTATTTATTTACTTATTTATTAAATATTTTAAATTTCTCTTTTCTTTTATCAAAGTTGCATCATTTGTAATTTTGATGCCCATTAATAAATAAACAAAATAAATATAATTTATTGAATAATGATACAGCTAATAATCTAAAGACAATTATCATACTCATTAGTTAATTTACATCTTACTATTTTGCTAATAATTTATTAGCTTTAATAATGTAATTATTAATAATTTGGAGGGCTCCCTTGAATATTTAATCTCACAATTTTAATTTAATAAATAATACTCAATATCACCATGCAACACCTTTTCAAAACATATTATATTTAAATATTAGTTAAAATTACTATGTAGATCAATTTTAGCTTAATTAAATCGATTAAACGAGGGTAATCAAGATATCAGTGTTATCACATAATCCAACAACACATGTCACAAGGAAACCACCAATAACGACTTACTCAAATATTCGACAAGGCCACAATGAAGGGGCACTACATCATGTATAAGTCGGTGAGACCCGACTCATTCAGAAAGACCTCTTCCTGGTGAAAAATACTCATGCTGAAAGACCTTTCCACTGTCGCCAAGACCACATGAATGTCATGCTCATAGATACCCAAAGGTGAATTTTTTCATCAAGGACAAACCAATCATAACACAACTGAGAACCAACAAAATGTTGTAAATGATATTAATGCTTCAAACTTAAGATTCATTTCATTGTTATAATGATCGAAATGTTATACGTTGCTATACATTCAAGCATTCTCTTTCCCCCTAGCCTTTTCTCTCTCCCCCCTCCTTTTAAGAATTTTCTTTGTCATTAAAGATTCACATTTCTATCTCATTTACACAAATTTATCTGAAGCGCTAGGAGTGAATAAAGATATGTAAAAGATGATGGATTATGTCTAAACAACAACTTTCCATCTTATAGCTAATTAAATCCTTAATATTTGAATAGTTTAGAGCTCAAATAATGCTTGTATATGCATTTGTAGCAATAAGGGAGCCTACATGTGAAGATTGAAATTTAAAACATCACTTTGGTATTTTTCGTTACGCAGTGAAATGATATTTTGAGTAATACAAACCTACACACATTGATATTTTTTGGCATTGCATTGAGGAAATTTTTTCTCTTATACCTACCCTCGGCTAGACATGGAGGTATATAATATTGGTTTCTAGGTTTTTTTTGTAAGTAGTTAATCTCACAGAGGAAGACTAAAATATTCTTAATGTCCTATCAGGTGTGAAAGCATATGAATCACTTGTTGAAGGCACCATTTTGTATTCATCCAAAAACTAGTTTGTTCTTCTTTTTCTTTTTTCTTGCATGTGTTTTTTTTAGGCTCTAGAGATGTAGCTCGACTCTTTCCTTTACACTTTTCATCTATTTTTGATGATTATAGTAGATTTTCCTCATAATTTTGTATGTAGATCTATTTGTAACCTTATTTTCTACCAATCAATTTGCAAACTAGTCACAAATTAAGGACCATTTCAGTAACTTGTAGTCATCCATTACTTCATATGTTGTAGGTTGTGTCTGTGTGCCAATAAATACTCATGATTGTGAGAACTTTAATCCTACAAGTGTACCCAATCTTTCTCAAGTAAAAGTCTTACCTAATTTTATAGTAATTTAAATGGTTAATTGAAAGTGCTTCTTTAGATCTGAGATAGTTGAACCATGGATTAAAATATGGTATTATATGGGCAGTATAATGATAAAATTGAGGTCCATTGAACAAAAATTATGAACATAATTTACTGGACTATGAATAGTGTTACAATTATAATTATTTCTCCTTTACCTACCTCTACATTAATGAAAAAGATAGTAGATATTGGAAGTTCATTACATGTCTCATGTATGTGTTAGTATTTTTTATTTTTTTAAGTTGTTCAAGAGCTTGATTAGGTCAAGAATATGTTATACAAGCTCTGTTCTCTTGAGACTACTCAACATTTTCCCTACACATTTTCTCTTCAATCCAGATATTTCTTAACTCCTTCCCTTGTTAGCCCTTGGTTGTTCTCAAGTTTAATGCTTTTTCTATGCATCTTGCAGTCTGTATGTATGATCATTCATCTCTTATGAAGCATGGATAACCTTTCATGGAATTGTTGTTGTGATTAGACAATTTCCATTGTGAGAATAATCATTTAATTTGTATGGAAGTAAGTCTTTTTCATATTATTTGACTCAAGTGGTATTGTAAACTTGTCTTTACAAGATTCTCTAGGGGGGAACAACAGAACTGTGATGATAGGTAGAGTTGTACAACACCATAAATCATTTGGAATTATCAATATATTGCTTATAGAATACTATGTGCAAGTAAAATGGAATGTGCAATGACAATTGGTCTCAAATTCAAATCTGAATACAAGTAAATTATACACAAGAATATGGTATTTATTCTCTGATTTAAAGAACCCCAAAATAATAAAATTAATAGATTTCATCTATTTACTTACTCTTAGACACTTGTTTGATCGATGAGACCCTCAAAATGTCTTGTTGATAACCAACAATGTTCAAAACTCCTGAAGAGGTCAGATCAGTGTGACATTGGATTTGTCTTGCTGACAGAAGTCATCGAAAATACATGGACTATCAGAGTGAGTTTTCTATCCTGTTTCAATGATAGATCTTTCACCAATTGGTTGGCTTCGGCGTCATCGCCAAGAGTCTCCACAATGACATGGTGTAGGTCTATTTAAAACTCCTGAATAGGTCAGATCAGTGTGACATTGGATCTGTCTTGCCGACGGAATTCATCAGCAAGACATGGACTATCAGAGTGAGTTTTCTATCCTGTGCCAATGATTGATCTCTCATTGATGGGTTGGCTTCAGTGGTCATCGCTAAGAGTCTCCGCGATGGTACATTTCAACAAATATATTTTTAAAAAAATTGCATTGTTTCATCGTAATTTTGACAAAGGCCACTAATGAATCACCGAAAAGGTTCGAAAAAGTTGCTATAGCTGTGATGAAGGCTTGTCATAACTCCTTGCCCATTTCATCGAAATGGCAATGAACTTCTGGTGTTGTTTCGATGGTTCAGAAGAGCCATAGCAATTGCATTTTGGTTGTAATTTGTTGGTGGATACACAAAGTTTTCGTCGATATTTTGATGAACATCTAATTCATTTTATGATTTCAATGACCGACAAATTTGCATCATTATTTCAACATTTAATTCATCGTTAGAATTTTGACAAAAAAATGGCAATGAATTTTTTTCGTCAGTTCGTCAATTGTTCGACAAATGTTTGTCGAATCACCGACGAACGTTTGTCAAAAAATGGAGTCAAATTCAGTAGTGTAATGTGATATGTAGAAACTATGAATAATGAAGAAATTGAAAGAAATATGCAAAACAAAAAGTATAGGGTAAAATCTGAGTGCACTTGGATGATGTGTGAGCTTTCTAGAATGTATGGAATGTTGATGGAATTTTTTTGATTTTTCACAGTGGGACTCATTCACCAAGGGTGACGAATTAGTCCTCCTACTGTTGAAAAAGTGTCAGGAACTGATTTCTGACAGCTAGGAAGTGATTTTTGGTAAAATGCAGATTTCCAGATTTCAAGTGTGACTCATTCACCAAGGGTGGCGAATCAGTCCTCCCCAAGATTTATGAAAATTCAAAGGTCAACACTGCTTCTCTAAATGTTGAAATGATTGAATAACAACTTGTCGGGATCAATTATGTAGAAAATGGGCTAAAAGTCACTCAAATTGCTTGAATGGGTGATGAGTTGATTTGAAGAGCCTAGTTGACTTGAAATCCACTTTTCAAAACCTTTAAACCTGTCAAATCTACAAAACAAAGGCTATAAAGACACATGCAAAGGGGAAAAATGTTGGGGGATTAGTGAATAGGGGTTTTCCTTGGTCAAACCCCACTTTAGTAATTAAACCCAATTGGAATGAATGACATGCAAGAGAAATGATAACTGAATAACTTGAAGTAGTACAAACTTACCACATCCTTGAATATGAAAATCTAAAGTACTGTCAAAAGGTTGCTCCAAAGTGCTTGAGAGTGCTTGAATTCAAGATGCAAAATGCTTGATTAGTTGAATGCTTGTATGTGGAGAGATCACTTGAATTAGGAGGTGTAAAATGAGGTGAAAAATTCCTATTTATACAAATCTTATGCCTTAGTATTCGTTCATACCTCATCACAAGTTGACATGAAGTGAATTTTTAGTAAAATCTCGAAAGAAATTTAAAATATTTTGAATTTGGGGCCAAGGAGGACTCATTCACCACCCTTGGCGAATGAGTCCCACCTAGGACCCAAAACCAAGTGTCAGGGAAAATGTCATATTTAATTATGTTTGTTGGGATAAGACCCAAAAATACACTTAATATAAGCATATGAGGGCATAAAAAGGCAAAATAAAGCATGAGAAGGGTGTAAATAGGGAAAATATGCCTAGAAAAGTGTGAAATCTAGTTACAAGAATTTACAACACTTCAAAATAGGACTTGTTGATCTATGAAAAGGTGATTTTTAGGTGAATTGCATTAAATAGAGTCTAGAAGAATGTAGAAATGTCTTACAACACTTCACAACACTTTCACGAGATGATGTTCTTTGAGTTTTAGCACCAAAATAAGCATGTTCAAGCCAAGATACATCATAAAATTAAAGTAGCATAGCTCCAACACTATGAAACAAGGCCTAAAAGACTATGAAAATGGGAAAGGTTCTTTTTTCTATAGTACAATACTTCTACCTTATTACAGGTTATTTTAGTGTGCATTCATCAACCTTTGGTTTATTAATTGTAGCCCTTCAACATATTGCCACAACACGATTCAAAATCCTATGTTCCCAGATTGACATTTTAGGATGAATTGAGGAAATCATTTCTAAAATATTGAATCAAACCTATTTCAAGAGTAATTTAAGACCATAGTTTAATCGAATCATTTTGGCACCATTGTCGAGGAATGGTGTTAAAGGCCTGCATTCTTACAAAACTGAGTTAGGAGCAGGGCGCGAAGGAGAAAGTCAATGCAATAGTTGACCTTGTTTGGATAAATACCCTTAGTTTTCTTTGTCATAAGTCATTTAGGTGCATGAATCGTAGTAGGGATAGTAAAGGAAGATTCATTAGAAAAGAAAAGGGGAGTAGTTCACAACCAGAGAAACACAAAAAAAAATCAAAACCATCTATTGAGGGTCCACAACCTGAAGAATCACAAGATAAGTGAAAATCACCCATTGAAGGAGGTAGCTCGACTTAGGAGAAATCAAAAACTAAGTTGCAATCATTAGAGCTACCTAAACCTGATCTTGAGAACTGTGTTATTGAGATCACTATTGTTCAGACACTCACAAATACTCATCCAAGATCGTCTAAGATATTATGCATAAAGGTTGATTTTTTTTCCAAGAGTCTTACAAGGCTAAAGTTGGTACATTCTTAGAAGAAACCTATGATCCATTTAGAACCTATCTTACTCCTTGGGAATTAGATGTCATGGATCCCAATAACAACAACAACAGTAATAGGGCATTTGCCAATAATGATCCAATTACTTTTCAGTTTCCTATCACATATCCCAAGCAAGATGCCCCTATGAAGAATATTTCGCATTCAAATTTATCTATTTTTATGGCCTTTCTACTGAGGACCTTGAAATGTTTTTGTTTGAATTTGATGTGTTGTGAAATACTTATGATTATTAGAATGATGCGCAAAAGCTCAAACTACTCCTAACCGCATTGAGGGATGTGGCCCTATATTCGTTTATGAACCTCAAGAACATTAGGACATGGAATGTCATGAGGAATTTGTTCTTGGAAAAGTACTAGGAATATTGTAAAACCAAGGGAAATTAGAACAAACTCGTTCATATGTCATAGAAGGAAGATGAGTCTGTGGAAGATTATCTTGAACGCTTTATGATCAGTCTCCAACGATCTCATCAACAAGGGTTGAATGACGATACTATTAAAATGTTGTTTCTTAGAGGCATAAGGGACGATGTCATGGAAGAATTAAATTTAATAGGTAAAAGGAATATTTCTAAGATGGAATTTGACGATATTTATGATATTTGCAAGAACTATTCTAGGTCTCAACCCTCATGAAGGAAATCTCTAGGAAAACTACATTATGTAGGAACTTCAACAAGTATCACCAAGCACAATATAGGTAATTTACTCAAAGACCTTAAAACTGATTTATTGAGTCACATGGGTAAACAGATAGATACATCATATACATGTAGAAAGCAAGAGGAGGTAGAAAATGATTTAGCAGTGTTTTTTCCTACAAGTAGGAAGAAGCATGGCAGTGAAGATTGCCCTTATAATAGGACAAACATCTCATCCTTAGAAGAATTCAGTAGAAGTTATACCTTGAGGCCTCTTCCTGGAGGTGTGCCTGACATGGAATACTCTGAGGAACCTATTAGAGTAAAGGTTTTAACTTAATTAGTTTAATTAAGTTACCTTTATTCCTCTCTTAATATTTCACTTTAGTTTGCATATTGTGATATTTAATAATTATATTAATTATTAAACATCTACCTATTAGGGTTACTTTTAGGTCTTGCATAATATCCTTTTAAGGATTGATCTTTGTAAACATTTCATTCTATTGTTCTGTTAATACATATTTCATATTACAGAGCTTCAAACCCTCTCTTTCTTTTTTCTCCATTCTCTTCCCTGTGACAGGTATCTCTTTGCATGTAGGTGTTCTTGGACTCTGAAGTTGGTTTTGACAACTTCTACATGGTATCCAGAATCTAGAATCCAAGTGGATTCTGAGGAAAATGCTTGTGTAGAAAGAGCATGACCTTTCCCTATGGGTTGGGAAGGAGGCTGAGGTGAGGTGATATTATTCTACTGCATGGCTTCCTCTAAAGCCTCTAATCATTTCCAACACCTGGAAATTGGATTTCTTCTTATTCTTGGAGGAAGACTCACCAGACTTTGAAGATTTTCCCTGTTTAGAATTGAAATATGGTTTTGAATCAATCTTAGGAGGTGGTTAGGAGGAACTCTCACTGCCTGCTAAATCTATCTTACGCTTCAGTTTTTGCTTCTTTTTCCATTTAGATGACTGAGCTACCAATGCTTAGTTCTAAGATCCTATGAGAGCATCCAACTGTGATATCTTGGCCTACTCTCATGTCAACCAATCATAGAAAACCTCAAAAGTAGGCATGGTAAAGTGGTTTCCCAATGCATCCATGGTGGAATAAAATGTCGAAGAGAATATCTGAAAAGGACCTCGAAGCTTAGAAATAATCAATTAAATACACTCCTCATCTATTTTGTTCTTACCACAACCCTGTAGAAGAGATCTTTGTTTTTTGAATTTCATCAAAATTCCTCAATAGAGGGAAAAGAATTAGGTACAAGTGAAGTCAACTCTGCCTCAATTTGTATTGCATGGAACTGATTGATGGTACTAAATAAATCATTAAACTTGGTCCATATTTCAATAGGACTGTTACACCCTTCAAGATGAAAAAACATGTTGTCTGAAACATGTAAGGAAATCAAACCCATAGCCTCATACATCTTATTTCTATGTTGCATAACCTCAAATGGCCATGTCAAAACTGGTTGAACTGCATATAAACAGGATGACAACCCCTTTGATCTGAGAAGACGTGTCATGAATTCCTTCTAAGTATGATAGTTATGAGGTGTGAGAAGTTCAACATAAGAAGGTTTTTTGGCCATGTTTAGAGAGGTTTAATGAATGTTTAATGTGAAGAGTTTTTGGTTTTTTGAAGTAAATGACAGAAAGCAAGAAAAAAAAATCCCCCCACAATGCAAGAAACCAAACGTATTTTGAGGTACATTCGGGGCACCACTCATTATTGCATTCACTATAATTCAGGATCCCCTCACATTATTGTCTTCACTGACTTAGATTGGGCTGGTGATGTTAATGATCAGAAGTCTACTTTTGGCTTTGTTTTTTGCCTTGCTTATGGTCTTGCAAGAAGTAGTCTGCTATTGCATTATCATCTACAGAGGCTGAGTACTGAGCAACAGTATTAGCTAGTCAAGAGGTTTTATGGCTTCGAAAGTTGATGATAGAGTTTGGGTTTCCTCCAAATAGTCCCACTATTCTTTGGTGTGACAATCAAAGTTCCATTCACATTTCCTGCAACCTAGTGGAGTATCAATGGACTAAGCACATTGAAATCCACATGCACTTCATTAAGAAGTTGATTCAAGATGGTTCTCTCATCTTGGAGTACATTCCTATAGAGGAGTAGGTTGCAGAAATCTTCACTAAACCTTTGGCATCTCCGCGCTATCTTCAGTTGCACTCCATGCTTGGGGTGAAGGAAGTTTTCCTTGGGGGGTCTCAGTGCGGCCTTCCTTACTTCATGTTTTTTTTAGCATGTTTCTTTATCTCCTTTTGGAGAGGGATTTTTTCCCACTGGGTTTTCTCCTTTGCTCCGCTTTACGAAGATTTGGTTGTATTTGGGTAACTGATCAGGCCTAGTTGTCAGGACCCAAATTTACTTTCATGCATTGTAGTTACCTGTTGCTTTCTTGCACATGTTTGTAGGTGCAGTTTTTATCATCTTAAGGGGGGGTGTTAGAGTAAAGGTTTTAACTTAATTATGTTAATTAAGTTACCTTTATTCCTCTCTTAAGATTTCACTTTAGTTTACTTATTGTGACATTTAATAATTATATTAATTATTAAATGTCTACCTATTAGGGTTACTTTTAGGTCTTTCATGATCTCCTTTTAAGGATTGATCTTTGTAAATATTTCATTCTATTTTTTTGTTAATACATCTTTCATATTACAAAGCTTCAAACCCTCTCTTTATTTTTTCTCCAATCTCTTCCCTATGACAAGTATCTCTTTGCATGCGGGTGTTCTCGGACTCTGAAGTTGGTTTTGACAACTTCTACAAAACCCATCTATTACATGGCCCCTAGGTGACCCTTTCCGCCCTGAGTAATGCACCCTAACGTGATGAATGATTATATTTCCCTTGGACCTATTCAACCCAATTCTTATCAACTGAGATGGTATGGGGGTTGGAAAAAATATCCATACCCTCAATGGATGCCACATTCTTAGTTTATTTCACAACCATGGCAATAGGCATGGAGGCCACAATTTCCACAACCATCACCATACCCACAACATCCAATTTCTTCACAATCACAATTTCTACCTCCTCTTATGATCAACCCATACCAACAGGCACAACAACTTCTTTTAGCCTTGCCATCATCATCCACTCAACCTGTTAATCAAACAAACCATCGGTCACAACCACCAAGACCTACATCAATGCCAGCCCAACCAAATCCAAATCCCAACAATAAGGTAACCCAACCTATCTATAATAATGAGGCAAAAGGTTACCCCACCTATCCCATAATACATTAGAACTAGATGGATTTTAGTTAAGGTCAAGGAAGGCTCTTCAAGGGCCCACCATCATAGAAATCAACAAGGAGTAAGAAATAGAGCTAGCCAAAGAACCTCCCTTTCCTGAACTATTTCAGTCTGAACCAACACAAAGGGAGGACTCTCCATTTGAATTTGATTTTGTTAATGAGTTGTTCAATGTTAACATCAGGATTCCTTTATTACAGACCATCAAGGACATCCCTGACTATACAAAAATAATTCGTGATCTATGTACTTGGAAGAAAAAAAAGAAGCAAGACCCGAAGACTGTCCAAGCTATTAGACAGTTAGTAGATCTTATGCTCAGGAACTTAACCATTCCAAAGTACTCAGATCCAATGAGTCTTGTCATTAAGGTATCTATCGGTAAATTAAGTATTCCTAATACCCTTGTGGACTTGGGTGTTGCAATTAATGTTATGATAAATGAAACAAAGGAAAGGCTATCATTAAAAGGGCTTAGACCTACTCCTATGGTTCTTCAAATGGAAAATCAATCTTTGGTCAAGCTGAAAGGTTTGATTGAAGATGTAATACTTTCTATTGATTCATGGGAGTACCCAATTTACTTTGTGATTTTGCAGCCAAAAATTAAGCTGGGGGGGTACCCTCTGATCTTGGGGCAACCTTGGTTAGCAGTTGCAGATGCATTTATCAACTGTTGATAAGGGAACATAGTTATTTCTAATGGTGAGCACAAGAAACAGCTGACTCTATACCCGCTAGCACAACCTTTGTTGGAGACAGAGGACCCAATTTGGATTGATAGTGAATTAGATGAGTCATTGCCAATTCTGACAATCGATAAAGCCTTAGATATGGAAGAACCTATTGAGGATAATGTTCTTGTTAATTTCCTTTAGAATAGGTATACATTTAATAATTTTTTGAAAACATGGTCCTCCATTCAAGTATAACTACTCATTTTCCTTTTGGGAACTTTCCATTGGTGGGTAGTTCATGTTTTATTTAGCATTTTATCACATTTCATCAGTTGTTGCCCCATAATTTCTTGTATGGTTCATTCTTATCTTCTACAAATTTGAATGATATGCAATCCACCTCCCAAGTCTTAGCCATTGAATCACCTACACTATCATAAGCTATGGAATTTTTTCCTAATCGTACACTTAACATTAATCCATAGTTAACCCATGAACAAATCCAAGATCTTATCGCCATGCTTAGAACAAACACATATGCATTTTCCTAGGAATACCAAGACATGTGTGCCAATCATCCTGAAACCTGCACCCACCGTATTTACATTAAAGAAGGCAGTCATCCAATTAGGTAACCACAACATCGGCTCAACCCTACCTTGCGAGAAATAGTTAAGGAGGAGTTACAAAAATGGTTAAATGTCATATTTATATATCCTATTTTAGATAGTCAGTGGGTCTCTCCTTTAGTTGTGGTTCCTAAGAAAAATGGTAAATGGATAATTTATGTTGATTATAGAGCATTAAATAAATCTACTAAGAAAGATCATTTTCCATTACCTTTTATTGATCAAGTATTGGACACTCTTGCAGGTAAGAAGTTCTTCTCTTTTCTGGACGGGTTCAACAAGTACAACCAGATTTGCATAGCACTAGAAGATCAAGACAATACCACCTTCACTTTCCCTTGGGGCACCTTTTCCTATAGTGTCTTTCCATTTGGTCTATGTAATGCCCCTACCACTTTTCAAAGAGCAGTTTTGAGCATTTTTGTGGATCTTTTCAATGATTGTGTTGAGGTGCATATGGACGATTTTATTTTCCATGGTAATACTTATGAAGAGGCTAAAACAAAATTAGAAAAGGTACTTAGGCATTGTATAGATACCAATTTGTCATTGAGTCATGAAAAGTTCCATATGCTTATGAATGAAGGGATAGTGCTTGGCCATTATATCTCCTCTAAAGGTATCCAAGTGGATCCTAAAAAGATCCAAACTATTTAAGACTTGCCTACACCTTCTAGCCAAAAAGATGTTCACAGTTTTCTCGGTCATGTAGGATATTACTGAAGATTTATCCAAAATTTTAGTAAGATTGCCTCTCCCTTGTTTTCCTTATTAGCTAAAGATGTTGCATTCTCTTAGACACCCACAACAACACAACAAGCAATTAGCGCCAACTTTGGCACTGTATTTTAGTGTATTTGAGCACATGAGTGAGAAAATTTGGCTGACAACAAACTTGGCGCAAACAGGCATGGTCAGTTCAACACCCTTTTCCTCACCAAAATTTTCACCATTTTTAGCGCTAGAATTAGCGCCAATTTTAGCACTGAAAAATCATGGCGCCTTTGTTAGTGCCTAAAATGATGTTGGGAAGTAACTATGGAAATGGCACTGAGATTGGTGCCCAATCTGGCTTCCAGTTTTGCTTCCATGTCTACTCCCATTTTTTCTTCTAGTTTTCCTTCCATTTTGCATCCACTTTTGCTTCCACTTTTGCCTCCAAGTTTGCTTCCATTTTTGCTTCTAGCTTTTCCTGCAATTTTGCTTCTGGTTTTGCCTCCAATTTTGCTTCTAGTTTTTCTTTTGATTTTGCTTCCGATTTTACTTCCAATTTTGCTTCTAGTTTTGCTTCCACATTTTCTTCTAGTTTTTCTTCCAGTTTTTCTTTTGGTTTTGCTTCTAGTTTTACTTTAGGTTTTGCTTCCAAGTTTGCTTCTGGTTTTGCTTTTGGTTTTGTTTCCAATTTTTCTTCTATTTTTTTCTTTTGGTTTTGCTTCTGGTTTTTCTTCTAGGTTTGCTTCCGGTTTTGCTTCCAGTTTTGCTTCTAGTTTTGCTTCTAGTTTTGCTTCCAAATTTGCTTCTAGGTTTGCTTCTAGATTTACTTCCAGTTTTGCTTCTAATTTTTCTTCCAAGATTGATTCTAGTTTGGCTTCCATTTTTTTTTCCTTTTTGCTTCTAAAAATGCTTCTTGTTTTGCTTCCATTTATTAATTTAATATGTTTTATTTCAATTTAATTAGTTAAATATATCATTCCTCCTAAATAACTCATATGATTATAGAGTAAGTAATTTAATTATTTAACTCATATGATTAAATAGCAATATAATTATTGTAACATGATCATCATCTATAATTAAAAAAGGTGAATCAAATATCTATAATTTAATTTAATTTGACAATATACATCATGAACAATAAATTAAAATCATCATACTTAATAAATATCCATCCAAAAATCATCTACCACTTTTAATATATATAAATTGACAAGTCAATACTGATAAGATCATCATCATATATAACTAAAACAAGTGAAAGTCAAATATTCCAGTACATCAAAAACATGTCAAAATGATACATGTCCAAAAATTGACATAAGTGAAAATGATACATGTACAAATGATATAAATAAAATTTATAAATTATGTAACTCAAATTGATACAAGTCAAGATGATACATGTCCAAATGATATAGTGAAAATGATACATGTCAATATGATACAACTGGGTATGTGCAGGATCATGATGGGCCAAAAAGTGGCAATATGATGGGTATGTGGCTGACAACATTTTTTTTACCCAAAATTGATGAAATGAAAAGGGTTTTCAAAGGAGATTCTCAGCTTTCCACTAATATAAATTATGCTTTACTTTGAATTTAATAAATAATTATTATTCATTTTCTATTCAAATTATGACTAAAGTTCTAATTGATAGACTGATTGAAAAACATCTATAACTTTCAAATGGTATCACATTTTTGAATCCAAAACATGCATCACATTCTATGCTTCTCATACTATAGGATTAAAAGAAGAAAAAATGAATTTCATGAAGTTTTGACCAAGTTAAGGTGTCGGACATATGAGTTTTTATATTTTCTAAAAGTTGTAATAAAAAATAATAATTAATTATTTACTTAGAAAAAATTATAAAAAATATGCATCACATCGGGACATGAGTCCTCTACTTATATCTAAAATATTATAAAAATATTATCATTTTATTGTGGTTAGGGTGGTCAGACACCTACTTCTTATTTTTTCCCTGAAATTTAAGTACTCCATTGAAATTTCAAATTTTCACCAAATAGATTTCTTTTTTTTTTAAACAAACCTAGTATTTTAGAAACTACATTCAATTTTCTACAGATTCTATTCTTACATATTTTTGAAATAATATAGATAACTTATTCAAAATTTTACTTCAAGTTGTCTAACTCTTATTTTTTTTATTTTTTGCCACTTAAGGGCCTATTTTTTCCATGATGATCCTGCACATACCCAACTCAACAATATAGTACAATAGGCTGTGAAAATGATACATATGATAGTAATCATGAAATGAGTCATCATAACGATATATCAACAATGATCCATGATGTAGTCTATATGATCATGAATGTTACTAATTACTATCACAAACAATCTCATCATCATCATCACCATCTTGATCATCATCGTCGTCGTCGTCGTCATCGTCATCATCATCATCGTCATCATCATTGTCATCGGCCTTGGTGTCTTCTGCATCATCCTCTGCAATGTGATATGTACTGGAAGAACCAATATTTTGTGGATCTATATCATGTTGAGGATCATCTTGATCTTCTAGAAGACCTGTGTTTTGCAAAAAAAACATTTAAAATGAAAAGTTATTATTTATTTCATGCAATAATTTATTTTTTTGTTATAAATCTAATATCACAACATATTAGACAAAACCATAATCATATTACATCATATCAAAGTGCACATACCCTTTAATAAAATTTCAAAATAGTTATAGCTAATACTGGTGAATCAGGACAAACTTCAACTTTAAAAAAAAAATTCAATTAGGTTGGTAGACTTGTGGATCAGGTCAGCATTTGGTGGAAGAGAAAGAAAGATGACTGGAATTCTAGAGGCCCACCATAATGGGTTCTAATATTCAACCATGAGAGCAGAAGAGAGAGCTGATATCAGGTATCAAAACATTAAGTATGCATTCTTCCAGCTAGCGGAGAAGGAGATTACTAGTTTACTTCATTTTCATTTGCATAACCATATCATGGTGTGGGAACCAAGAAGACCAAGGATGTTTAGTTTTATGTGGAGGTAATGGATGTGGTCAAAAATTTAGGAGGGGAAAGAAGGTTAATGTATGATCTTGATGAAACTGAGAAAGAACAACAAGAGAGGGACAAAATAAAATAAAATTAATACAAAGTTTCAAGGATTTTTCAAGTGAGTAAGAGAGCTATGGGAGCAACCTCATCTAAAATATTTTGAACTAGAGTTTGATATACCATTTAGAGAGCTTGGCTTTCATGGAGTTCCTTTCAAAGCCTCTGCTTTTATTTTTCCTACGGTAAACTGTTTGGTAGAGTTGGTGGAATTACCTTTCTTAGTAATAACTACTAGTGAGATTGAGATTGGGAAAAATGAATTTGATATGGCTATTTTTTTCAAAGACTTCAAGCAGGATGTACTTTGCATTGACGCCATTCCCCAATCTTCACTTGATGGAATCAAGGAATGGTTGAACTCCATGATTATAAAGTATTATGAAAGAATAATGAACTTGAACTGGCAGCCAATTTTGAAGAGTATTAATGATGATCCAGATAAATTTATTGAAGATGGTGGTTGGGAATTTTTGAATATGGAAGCTAGTGATTCTGATTCTGATAATTCAAAAGAGTTAGATCAAGGATATGAACCCTCTGATGTAGAAGAGGAATTAGAATCATATTTCATGTAGCCACCATCAAGAGTGTTACAAGCCAACAAGATGGAGGGAATTCTTATATAAGGATAATTTTCAATGTCGTAGGTATCGGCTTTAATGCCAACTACAATGGCCACATTGAAATTCCCTAGCAATATTTATGTTAAGGAAATTTCCTTTAGATGAAAGGATTCATAGCACATCAACCATGTGGTACAAATGATTAAATACCAGAGATGATCTGTAGCAATGAAAGAGTCTGAAAAGGTAGAGAGAGCTACACTGGTGACTCGGGACAAACTTTAGCTTTCAAAAACAAATCCAATTAGGTTGGAAAATGTGTGGATCAGGCCAACATTTGGTGGAAGATGATGAAAGACGACTGGAACTCGGGAGGCCCACCATAATGAATTTTTGTATTCAACCATGAGAGTAGAAGAGAGAGTTGATATCATGTATCAAAACATTAAGCATGCATTGTTCTAGCCAATGGAGAAGGAGATGATTACTTTGATTCATTTTCATTTGCATAACCATATCATGGCATGGGAACCAAGAAGACCAAGGATGTCTAGTTTTATGTGGAGGTAATGGATGTGGTCCAAACTTTAGAAGGGGAGATCTTGATGTCTTCCAAGAGGCATAAATTCAGATGAATTAAGTTCACCTACATGTCTGTACCAAAGTTTACTTCCAATTTTTATGACTATTTTTCTTGACTGTCAAAGTTTACTTACAAATTTGAAATTTCTTTCTGGTCATTTTGATGAGGATATATTCAACCAATGTGTATGCACCTTTTGTTTGTATCACAAGCATCTGTGAATTGCAAGAATTTTGATTATCTATGGTCTACAACTATGTTGTCTCACTTCTTAGATCTTCTATTTTAATGTTTTATATGGCCTTCTCTGTTTGAGGTAGCACTTGACAATCCTACCTCCTTTCCTTAGGTGAGAAGTGGATTTGAATTTGGAAATATTGCACTTTAAAACTAGCTATGGTTTAAGGAGAGCTATTCTAGCTTTGTTGTTCACACCATCAATCTTCAACAAGGACTTAGATGCATGGACTAAAATGCAAGCTTTCAAACTTAGATTTGAATGTGCATAATTTGATTGATTATGGTTTTCACAAGTAGTTGTCTTTACATGACTATTCTTGATTGTCAATATGTGTAATAGTGACTGCATCCTCATCAAGTTTGGCTACCCTTATTTAGAATGCATTGGCCTTTGGAATCGATACAAAGTTGTGTATTGTTATTCCATATTTGTAACATGTAGGACATTTAAGGGGTACAACATACATAAATTTAGTACTGTCATCCAAGGAAAATGTATAGATGGTGTATCAAGAACAACAAAAAAATATTTTATTAGGGTTAATGCTTTCTTCCCCCACATTGCTGATATTTTCCCCAAAACATGTTTTTTTTAATTATTTCAATGCATCTCAAAATTCAATGTATTGATTAATATTTGTTACGCATTTCAGCTATTTATGCAAATGATGGATAAATGTTAACTCCATCAGTGTTTCTACTTCAATAGTTTGACTTCTATGACAACTAGCAATTACACATTTCATCTACATCCTTCTACTATTTATTCATGCACATAAATGGTCATATTGTAATCATAAGTTTTGAGCTATATTTACTCATCCTACGCATCAATAAACAACTCAACACAAGAGATGCAAATTGACATATTAACACAACAATATCCAACTAAGTTATTGAGACTCAACTATTGATATCCTAAGCTTTGGATGGAAACCATATTTCTCCTCCTGTCAGAACATGGCACATGGACTACTTAAGCTAATTAATATGCAACCATTTACTTTTTCCAAGGAAATAAATATATATATCATTTAACACACTAAATATACTTACAAATGTACATATCAAGGCCTGTAAACCTTTCTAGCCACTGCAATGTGTGGAATGAAGTTTCTCAAGCCTAGCCTTGGAGGCCTTGTCCTGAAACATATACTAGTTGAATTTAACTATGCACAAATAAAATTTAAATATCGTTTAATAAATTTGATATAATCTTATGAGAAAATTGAAATACTTGCGTACTCTCCTCACCGAACTTCCTCCGTGCATTGGACTTCTCATATGCTTTTACGAGCTCTTTCCATACTTTCACACTTACATCAATTGGCCTTCTTTTTTTCCTTAGCTCAGGAGGGATATATTTTATCTTCTTTGTTTGGTTGCATTGAAATCTCTTGCAGTTTTGAGACATTTGTAGCTTTATCTTCTTTACAGACCAACCTGTGCCAAATTCAATCTCCTTGTCATGGATAACTACTTTTTTCAATCGCATGGGTATCTGTGAGAATGGAAATGTAGATGGTCTTTGAACCGTTGAAGGTATGATTCCTTCAACCTATTCACAAACTTTTTCCCAACATCCATCATTCGGACTTCCCCTGAAACCACCTCGTAATCTATCTTTGTATTGTAGCTACCAATGCACGATTGATAACATGGCATGTGGAAGAAATCTGTGTCCCAGGAGTGGCTGGGACATCATAAGTCTCTGCTCTTTGTTCCACATTCTTAGAGTTTAGTGTCACTGATTTCCTCCTGGATATTTTGTTCAATCTAGGACTAGTTGGGGAATCAATTGATTCCCTTTGACACAATTGATTTGTTTGCAATGTTTGAGGGGCATTACCAGATTATTTTTCTATGTATCTAGAAAGTGTTGTCCAGTCCACATTAACCAATTTGTTCACTACCTCTACCCCCAATATGGAGGCCAATTCCTCTTTATCTTTATCAGTCTCATGTCCCTATATATATATATATTTAAATTATATTTCTTCTTTTAAAATTTGAAATAAAAAACTAAAAACTACAATTCCTCTTTATCTTTGTTAGTCTCATGTCCATATATATATATTTAAATTCTATTTCTTCTTTTAAATTTTTAAATAAAAAGCTAAAAAGTAAAATTCAAAGAAACAATGGAAACATTTACAAATCTATAAATTGACAATGAATTACCTCATTATGGCCAGAGTTTGCTAACAATGCTTGCTTCCTTCTATTGCTTGATATTTTGAGGTGACCTAGGGTAAATTATTTTTGTCCAGTCTATGGAGGAAAATGAAGTACACGCTGTCAGGTATGAAAGTTTTCATCCATTTTGTGGTATGAAAGTTTTGTTTTGTGGGAAAATATGTTCGGTGGGTTTACTTAGTGTTGATAACCTCGGGAAAATATGTCTATTGGATTTGTTTAGTATTGATAACCTTATCATGAAAACTCTTTCATAATGCAATCTTACACGAATTTTTCATGGCATCAGTGACTATGGTGCGACTGGGAAAAACCAAGTGGTTTCTGTGTTTATTTTTAGTAGTTGCTTAGCAGTGACATGTTTGTTGGGTTTGCTTAGTGTTGATATCTTAGGGAAAATATGTTCACTAGGTTTTCTTAATGTTGATAACCTTATCATGAAAACTATTTCATATGCAATCTTGCACAAATTTATCTTGGAATTGGTGACTATGGCGTGACTGGGAAAAACCAAGCGGTTTCTGTGATTATTTTCAGCAGTTGCTTAGCAATGACCGACCCAATTCCCAGATTTTCCAAATAGTTCACTATTTCCTTGATACCCATGTTAGGGAAAGAATACAAAGGCATCCTGGCTTTGTGCTATAATATTTTGAGCCAAAGCTCAAATGGGTAGGGTAAATTTTTTTGTTGGTTTCTCAAAGGTTTTACAATTTATAATGATGGGACAATTTAGAGGCCACAAACCAGTAAACAATCACAAATTCAAATGCAATACAAAGAGCAATAAACAATCATGAATTCAACGAAGAATACTTTTTTTTAACCTTACCTATGGTGTTGAAAACTAAATTGAATTTCTTATCAGTTGTTGGTAGTGCCCTGCTCTCTTCCTTTGCATGACATTTTTCCCCTTTTTGTCATCTGATTTCTTACTTCACACAGGAAATTTTTTAATTTTCAATTTTGATTCAGTAGTCGGTGGTTTAGTCAGCATTAGTTAACACCAACTTTAGCACCAAATTTTGGCCGTTAATGTAATTTTTTTGGGGCGCCTAAGGCGGTGCCAAGTTTTCCTAATTGGGAACCTATCATTGTTGTATAGTGACTATTTTCATTGTTGTTTATCATAGGATACAGAGTGTTGGAAATAATTCCAATTCCTACCTTGTTTTTGTGACCACCACTATCTTGTGGCTCCTTCATAAGCTCGGTGTGGTAGAGAATTTTTTACCACGGTCCCACAAAGTGCTTCATCCTTCTTGGCGGTAGTGCAGTGAAAGCTTTTGTGGTGGCACATGAGTCTTCATTTTGTTCCTGGTGGTGTTGTGGTGACTCTTGCAAGTCTTCTACAATTCGTGTGCGGTAGTGCAGTGACCACCGATGTCTCGTGGCTCCTTCATTAGCTCAATGAAGTAGAGCGGTTTTTACCACTATCACACAAGTTGCTTCTTCCATTTCGGCGGTAGTGCAATGAAAGCTTCTATGGCAGCATTTTTATTCATAGAGGATGCCATGGAGAGAGGACGTGGATGACATAGAAATACTAAATCATTGAGAGGAAAGTGGGTGGAAATAGATGAGACAACGAAATCTGCAGATACAATAGAGGTAAGAAGAGAAAGCAACCTCAACCAAAGGAGGAAGGTGTTTATGAATTCACAAATGCTACAACATAGAGGAGACATCAATATGTCAAATATATGACTAAAGTGAGTTGTGTTGGATAGCATACTCATTGAAATGATATAATTGGTGTGCTAAACATTATTTACTATGTTGTGTATTATAGGGGCGAGATGAGGCAATGGAAAAATATTGTGTCATATCAAATGAGGACACAATGGATTAAGTGGGACATCAGGTACTCAAATTTTGACTTAACTTAGGAAAAAATGATCTGATGGCATTTTGTGATAGGTTCATATTTTTTCACAGTATTATTCAAATTTATAATGTACATAGCAAATGTAGAGCCTGAGTGTTCAACTAGTAAAAGAAGAAGATATGTACGTGGACGTGGACCTAAAACTGTTAAATCACGTAGACGATAGTGGGTGGAGGAGGATATGACAATGGATACTGTAGAAACAACAAATGATTGCACTGAAGAAGAGGTAGGTATATATGTTCATACAATTTGTATTTTTATTTTTTAAGCCATATTTTATTATATTTCTTTGAAATTGATACATTTATGATTTATCCAATTGTTTCCAAACATTAAATAATGCTTTTGTTTGTTGATAGGTAGAAGATTTTGATGAAACACATACTAATACCCAAGATCCAATTGGGTTATTAAGATTTAGATGGGATGATCCAAACCATACCAAGGTGATAAGAGCAAGATTAAAGAGAAAACTACCACCTAAGAAATTTGAAGAGCTGATGAGAGTCACATACACTGATGGCATGCCACCTAGCCTTAATGATGATGATCATGATAGTGAAAATGTAGTGCATGAAGAAGGATTGAATGAAATGCTTATAGGTTTCTTTGGGGATGGAAACAATTATGACAATAATGATGATATGGTTGATAGTAATGATGATAGCAGGCGTAATTACCACCAATGTAATGTTGATGATAACAATATCAAAGACTCCATAAAGAAAGCAACAAAGACACTCGTGTTCAAATCGGGTGCAAGTAGAACCTCAAAACTGGCATGCACATTAATATTATTAGAAATAAATTCACTATTTGGTTGGTCAGACAAAGGATTCACTACCCTATTGAAGTGAGTTAAAATCTATTTCTTGTGTTGGATTGTCAATTGGTGTACATAATTCGTAAACATTCATCAACTTCATTTATATTTCTTTAAGGGGATTTTAAAACCATATATTGTATATAAACAGTCCTAGTATAGATTGACATATCAAACATGTTCATCATAAGTCAAACATTCAATTGATTTAATCTTTGGAAATCTTATAGGGCACTAAAAACTAAAATATTCCCTAAAGAGAATACATGTTGCCATCAACTTGAAGAGAGGCGCATCTGTTGTTGGTTGAGTTGGGGATTGAATATAAGAAAATTCATTCATGTAAAAAAGATTTCATTTTATATAGAGATGAATATGAAAACAAGGTAGAATGTCCTATATGCACAGAGAAGAGATATCATACAAATTTACAAGGTCCTACAATTCCAAAGAAGGTTTTACGTCACATGCCAATTACACCTAGACTTCAATGAATGTTCCATTGCAATTCTTTAGCACAATTGATGAACTAGCATGCAAAGAATAGGCGTAAAGATGGATTCATGTGAATTCCAACCGACTCCAAAGCAATGAAACACAGAGGAAAAATGGCCAAAAACATTCAAAGATGAACCCCATAGTATCAAATTTGGCCTTGCAATTGATGGGGTGTGCCCATTCTCTTTCCTGAACTCAAATTATAGTGTTTGGCTAGTCGGATTGATAGTATACAATATTCCCCCATGGATGAGTGTTAGAAAGGAGCACCTTATGTTGAGTCTCATTGTTCTGGGAAAACATCTAGTTAAAAACATGAATGTCTATCTTGCACCTTTTATTGATGAGATACAACTGCTATGGAAAGGCATAATAATGTATGACATATCACATCCTCCATCAAATAGGTCCTTCATGTTATATGGTGTGCTATGTTGGACTATTCATGATTTACCAGGACTTGGTGTTTGTTCTAGTAAGATAAAATATTTATGTATTTATATTCATAACGTATTTTCATCCCAACTTTCATACTTAGTTTTGTACCTTTGTTTATGTTATTAACATTAATTATTGAAATGCAGGGCTTCAAACAAAGGGGATATTTGCATGTCCAAGATGTGCAAAACAATTTCAAGGGTGGTATTCTAAAGATCTACATAAATTTATTTATACAAACAATAGGGTTTTTCTACCACTAGATCATAGGTTTAGAAATCGCCTGAAGAATCAATTTGATGGAAAATTTGAAAATAGAGGCCCTCCCATGATTATGGGTCCACGTGATTGGCTTAAGAAGTATGAAGATGCTGAATTGAAAGCTTGGGCGGATTTTTTTTTATCGGGTTGATTCAATTGATGAACCAAAACAAGTTGTAGTTAATATTCCAGAAGGAATGGAAAGGAAATCTATATTTTATGAGCTCCCTTACTAGAAGGATCTATTAATATCTCACCTATTAGATCCTATGCACATCTTCAAAAATATCCCAAATTCTATATTTTGACACATATCAGGCAAAGAGGACACCTTGTCTTCAAGGAGAGATATTTCTCTTTCACGTACCAAATTTGATAGAAAATATTTGTGTCCAAATAGGGAAAATGAAACATATGCAAAATCTCCATGGATTTTGAAAAAAAAAGAGCTAGACCAACTAAAAAATGTCATCTGTTCAATAAGGAAACCTACTTGCTATGGGCCATCATTGGCTAAAGATTTTACAGTTGATGGACATATCACATGATTTAAAACACTTGATTTTCATAATTTAATGAAGGTATTATATATCAACATTTAACATTTACTAGTAACATTGATTAAGCACTAAATTTATTTTGATATTTTGTTGTGTGAGAAAAAAATTACTAGTTTGACCTTTTCATAAATGTGTTTGATAGCATATCATGCCATTGGAAATTAGGGGGGATTCATGTCTTATAGTTGACTTAAGGAATGCCATAAGTCAATTGTCAGCATTTACAAGGTATGTGGTTATATGAAATGTTCATATGTGAGATACATAGAGCTATTATATTACATTTTAATTTATGATAAAAGGTTCATACTAATTTACTATTCTTATATTAAGTGGGTGACCTCCAAGGAGATCCATGAATCTAAAGTGGCAAAGTGGAAGAAGGAAATTATAGAAATTGTATGTGTATTTGAGAAGGAGCTCCCTAGAAGTTTCATGGACCTAAAAGTCCATTTACTTATACACTTAGTCGATGACATTGAATTAGCAAGTGTCGTATCAACAAGGTGGATGTTTTTCTTTGAGAGGTATATGAAAAATCTTAAAAGATATGTCTGACAAAAGGCACGTCCAGAGGGCTGCATGGTTGAAGGGTATGCATTGAATGAAGCATTTTTCTTCTTGTGTGAATTCCTTGGTAAGGATTTTGAAGATGGCCACCACGTCTGGGATGAAGAATGAGCATCAGATATTATTGATTGAGAAAAACCACAATCTAATGGTGTTGAAGTACAATTTAGTAAGTAAATTCACAATCATTGTGGTTGTTTTTCTTGCAATCATTAACTTACTCTGTAATTTATTTGTGAAATTAATAGCATGACATTTGGAGTTTGAAATAAATATTTTGACATGTAATAGGTATAGACAAAAGTTCTATACTCGACAAGTTCATTCTGTACCACATGGACTTTATGAACAAATGGATTGATTTGTATGATAAAAAGAGAGAAGAAGTTTTAGAAGCAAGGATACAGTTTAAGAGATCAAACCCAAGGAATACTCAATTTCCCACTCCTTTTCTTGGGGAATGGGAAAAATATTTCCCACTAGAATGGGTTACTGAACAAATTCAAAATCAAATAGAAGATACAGGTACAGATTCAAACATAAAAGAAGATGAAATCAACATGTCTAGAGGATGTGAAAGAAAGGTATAGTTGGAATTTTGCAAAATGTTGTTTCCTTATAGTTTTAACAGTCTTAACTATTTTAATATTCATCATTATATTTTTTTCACTGAAATAAATGGTCTTTCACAGGCGAGGAAATATCAAACAATGTGGGCATATCGTCAACATTATCGTGTAGAAAGTGTAGACGTAAAGAGATGATCCTTTGATTGTGGCATCATGGTTGACTTCAAGCAATCTAGTTGATCAAGCTCAAAAGATAAGAATATAATTGAAGGGAATCTACAATATGTTGGGAAAATACAAGAAATTATTGAGTTGGATTACTGCTCTTTTAAATGTTGTATTTTTAAGTGTAGATGGTATGAAGCATTTGAGAGGACATGAAGACATGATACTCATAGTGGATTGTTTTCTATAGAATCCTCATCGTTCCTACCAGAGGATAAGAAGTCTTATGTTCTACCAATTCATTGTGAGCAGGTATTTCTTTAACTCAAACAAGAAGTGGTAGTGATAATTAATCTATTAATTCATAGCTTATTGCAAATATATACATGTGTTTATTAATCAATAAAATGGTTATAACATATGTCTAATATATGTATGTTGTTCATGTGCAGGTATTTTTCTATGAAGATATTTTGGACCCAAAATGGATATTTGTCATACACTATGATCCAAGATTAAGGCATGTATTTAACAATGCATTAGTGGATACTAAGAAAAACAATGATGGCCAACAAAATGAGAGAGGGATTAGAGAACATCAAAGGAATTGACATCCATGATGATGTTGAAGACGGTTATGTTCAAGAACAAGAAGACAACAATCCAGAGTTATATGATGTTATGGAAGACAACAGTATGGATGGTATAGAAAATGATGATCCAAATACATCTGGTAACAATATAGATGGTCTATAGTCAAATTTCAATGCTGATAAAGATGATGCAGGTCAAGATGAGGATGATGATAATATTAAATACTTGAAATAACATATGAACATTGAAAATGATACACTGAATGACATTGTAGCAGACAATAATGTTAATGATGAAGACTTCTAAATTTTTAGAATTATTTGCTATCCATGTTTAAAAAAGGATGATTTTTATGGCCTAAACTTTGAAACGATTTAGTAATATTATGTTGTACTTGGAAAATTGAAAACCTATTTTATTCTCCTAGCAAGTTTTTTTATTTTCCATTAAAATTCTAGGCCAAACAACATTTGTGGGGATGCCCTAAATTACACCAATCTTAATTTGTATGAAGTTCATGAATCTATTGTCGAGCAACATGTTGTCAAGCAGTAAATTCCTTTCGTAGACAGCAAATGTAAGCTTCATTTAAGAAAAGATAAGTAGTCTCTTTTTGAGGGTAATCCACATGCAAAAATTAAAAATCACATAGAAAAAAATTGTACAGTAGAAAATCAGATTCAATCAGTTATGTCTTATTTCACTTGCACACTTATTGTAAAGACATTTTCCTTGACAAATAAAACATGTGCTTTCATTTATTTTTATTGTATATCTTAGAAGTGAAATTGTTGTTACATAATGATGCACTGAGAAAATAATATATACAAAAAAATGTAAATAAAATGTTTGAAATTTAACATGCAACCTACTATGTTGCACTGAAAGGAAACAAGATTAATTGGGACAAGAAATTAAAATAAAATTTTGATGATTGTACTTAAAAGAGAATAGGATATGAAAAGTGTGGACAATGATGGTGCTGAAATTCAAAACCCTGATTCTGATGACATTACTGTTTTATGTTATTAAAGATAAAGAACACATACAATTTTATATACATAGCAAATGAAAATTTGAAACTAGTAAACTGAAAATGTAAACACTGCAAGATTTTTCCTTAAACAATAATTCACATACTCACTTACAAAAAAGGGTGAAGCATTTTTTATTCAAACTTTGTTTTCTTTAATAGACATAATAGTAAAAGAATATTTGCAAGTACAAGAATATATACACTATTTCATAGAAAATAAGGACTGTTTCATAGAATATACAAGTACAAGAATATTTACAAGTACAAGAATGTATACACTATTTCATAGAATATATACATTGTTTCATAGACTTCTAAATTTTTAGAGTTATTTGCAATCTGTTGGGTCTCAAAAGCGCAGGTTTTTAGACCATAAGAGGGTGCCAATCTCTAAGAGGACTTTAATCCTTAATACGAACCAATTAAAGTAAATTATTTGAAAGGACTTAAATTCACACCTAACCAGAAACCAAGCAAAGCATCCACACAATAACAAAAAATGTGCCCTGATAAATCTTGCAAATTTAAACAACTTAAAAAGACCACTTTGGAGATAGCAAAGCAATAAATAAGCATGAAAATTGACACAACAATTGAACACTAAAAATGGATTACGAGTTATAATGTATCTATTCCATTATATTGCTCAAAATATAAACATACATAACATGAGTTCTTTTGATATGAATAAGTGGATGAGATGGTCTAGTATCTATTCTAATGGATTGAAATGATGATGATATGATGATCAAAATTGGACCTCGATTTCCCTATTTGTAAGGGAAGCAACAAGCTTCAGGATCGTTCACAAAATTTACATCGTTTCTTAACTAGAGCATAATTAACATAACATAGAAACTTAAAAAGAGTTTATTGTTGGATGTACCATAGTCCGTTAATCATCAGCAAGTGCCTATGACCACCTAAGATCTATTCAAGGCTCAAGCACCATGTTAATGCATACACAACAACAAAACTCTGACTACCTCCTCATACCACTCGTGTAAGGAACAAATTAACCTTGGACATGTGATCAATGTATTTCTCCTAGGCATAAGTTTTTTCATTTTGTAGAGTGTCTGTCATTACATTCTCCAATCCAGCAATCCTCCTGAGATGCTTATGTGTTCTCCTGAGTACCTCATCCTCATCATTGATGTCATCAAGGATGCCTAGAAAATATTTTGATGTCTCATTTTTCCAAGTTTCCTAATCCTTCAAATCTGTTTCTTCAAAGAAATCTAGCATGGCCATACATAATGGCTAGCTGAAGTCATTCAATTCCCGTGTCAAGATATTCTAGAAGTTTTCATGAATATTCATGAGGATCTGGCATTCTTGGAGCAAATCATTATTATCTCCATCTTTTTCCTTGATATGGGATTCCATTTCCTTCATCCTATCAAGCATACTTCCATGCTCCATGAGTTCATTGTATGTTGCACTATGAGCATGCCAGACACCATCTGCATGTTGGAACATATCTTTGAATTTCATACAAATTATCCTTGATGCTACTTCAAAATTAGTAGCCTTCAATTTTCTTTTTAGTTCTTCCTATTCCTTTTGATCCTTTTCAAATTTATGCTTCCATTGAGCAGTCTCAAACATGGCCTCTAACACTTTTCTTTCATGTTCAATTAAAGGAGAGTAAAGCCTTGGAGAAACAGGAAGCCTATCTTTGTAGTTGGTTAATTCTTGTTTTAACCTATTATTTTCCTTTATTAGCCACTGGTTATCTCTTACTAGCTTTTGGATATGGGCTTTGGTGAATTTGGCTAGATTCACATTCAAGTTAGCAGTCTCCAAGGGATCTGTCTCCCCTACTCTTTGCACCAAGAGATGTCCAAAAATATGATCATGGTTAATGAGAGAAGGCTTCTTGCCTGGGGGGTAAAGAGCCCAAATTTGAAAAGTGGTATTATCAGGATTGTACCCTGACCCTGTATAGACCCTGTCACCTACTTCATCTGTTATTTGCAAAGTTTTATTCTTTCTCTTCAAAAAGTTGTCAAACACAATGGATGAACTAATATCCCACCCAAGAAGGAGCATAACTCCAACTTCTTGCAATAATGCTCTTCCTCTCTCAGCAGTCATGTTTCTCATTTCCCTATCAACTTCATGTTGCAACTCTTTCAAGGCATAAGCCTCTTTCTTGGAGTCAATTTCCTTTAACCTTTCTCTTATTAGTCTTCCTTTATACTCATATATAAAGGACTTAAATTTAGGGGTCTACAAAAAAGTATCATCTGCAACAAATTCCTGACTTGCATGATGCCTCACATCATCTGATAGCTCATCAAAGGATTCAAAGGTGATCACACTTCTTTCCAATGGAATCTCATATTGGGGTATAACATGAGCATTAAACTGTGAGACTTCTTCTTCCTCTTTAGTGTTACCTTCTTCCATGGATTGGGAACCAACTGAAAATCTCACTTCAGTGGTAGGATGAGGTGATAAGTGATCTAGTGGTGTGATATTTTCTACTTTCCTCCTAGGACTGATGCCCCTTCCTCTTTCAAATGCCACAAGCGACACATCTCTTATTAGTTCTTCTTCATTGAGTCTTAACTGTTCAATTCTTTCTATGGGATCTTGAACCTCAAGGAAATCCCCTACGTAGCCTGGGCTATTTTTCACCTTCCAAGCCTCAACCATCATAACCCTACTATAGACATTCATTCTCAACATGTTTGATTTTTCTGCACAATTTCTGATGACATCTTCTAAAAGGAAACTGTGCTCATACCCTTTCAATTTCTAAGAAATTTTGGTATCACAAATGAAGTGTTTAGGATCAAACTTTTCCCTTTTGTTGCCAACCGACAAGCCATAATAATCCAGTTTTCCACTAACCAAGTCATAGCCTGAATTAGAGATAATAGTGAAATCACCAAAGCATAAAGTGGAAGGAATGAAAGTTTGCCTCCCATAGCTCCCTAAATGCATGAAAACTGAAAATGACAATTGCCTTATGATCTCTAAATAAGCAACTCTGTCTGGCACAGTCTTAGGCAACAAATAAGGTGTAGCTTCAAATCCATAAACCATAATAATAGTACAATCCCAAAACATGTACCGGTCCCCCAATTGTGATTTATCCCTGCTTCATGACCCATATCTTTTGGTCGGAGAAATATTAAGATATTTGGGGAGACGTTGTAGTCACATATGTGACCTAGCATCTTGTATAGTGGTTTGACAAAATATTCCTCAAAATATAGGTAGTGGGGCCTCCCACACCCGTTCTCCCACACAGATGTCCACATTTGTATAGGCCTTGAATTTCCATCATTATCTAAGTCTTTTATTCTTAATTCCTCACCCCATATCCCCATCACCTGCCCTTCGTATAATATCATGTGCATGAAAAGAGAATAGTGCTTGAAATTAATGGCTTCAGTGTCATTCTTGATGATATTGAGGACATTATTGATGGCCTCCGATAAATACTCTACATAAACATAGGGTCGAGCATTATGGCTTTGTATGTCTATGGCTAAAACCATGGGAGAAATTGTCATGTTCTCAGGAACATCAATTCCCAGTACTTGACCAACTGAGTAATAAGTGTATTGAAAGTATTCTTCAAACAAAGCCACAGAGAATGGGGGCTTATCTTCACTAGAGAACCTCATAGTTTTGTTACCCACACCTTTAACCCTATGTAGAGGAAATTTCCACCTCTCGTAACTTGTGTCCATGGTGCAGTATTCCTCCAACAAGTCTCTGATTCATTTTTTTTTTCTTCAGGGAAGTGTGTAGCTGAAAAATCATGGAAATATAATCTGGATTTATGACAATGAACTGGGACCCATCAGGAAAATGAATTTCTCTCATCTTCGAATTGTAATTCTTTTCCAACACCTTGATTAACTCTACATTCACAAAGATGTTGGGTACTACAAGTTTACCCAAATTTAGATTCCACGGGTTTGACACTAGGCTATGCCAAAATTTCTTCTTATAATGATAAATAAAGAGGTCGTAACCCCTACATGGAGTCCATACATCTCCTAGATTTTTCTGTTTATCTATTAATGTCACACATGATGGGTTAAGCTATGATATTCTTCTAGATTTTGGCCTAGACCCAAGACATTGATTGATTAAGTCTTGATTTAATTGCCTAGCTTCTATTTCTATCTTTTTGCTTTCTATTTTCCTAGGGTTTTTTCCATCTCAACCCTAGTCATGTAATGCTTTCATCTACTTACTAAGAAAATAATTTGAGCTGAGTCTAGACCACTTACTTGGATAAATACTACAAATTTCCAGCTGCTTATCGATGTCCAACTTGGTTCTCCAAATCCTTCAATTACAATTCACAGTATTTCAACTTCTTTGGGGCCGTATTTATCAAATTTCAGGACAATTCATCTAGCCTTAGTTCATAAATGGTGCTTGTGCCACGTTTATGATCAAGTTCTTCATTAATAGCGATAGTCTCATTGATATTTTCATTAGTCACATCAGTCAAACTAATCATGATTTCATAACTGTAGAAGAGACTTTTAATTAAAATGCACATTGTTTCTTTGATATGTCAATATGGCAGTGTTTTCCCCTTCCCTTCTACTATTTACCGCACTACCACCTTCCTCAAAGATTCTTATTGCAGGGTTGTGGTGTATACCGCTCTACCGCATATGTTGCTCACCTTCCCGATGGTATAGGGGTGTATGCTTTTGATCATTACTTGAAGAGTGTCGATGAGACAATCTTATTTTTCTTATCGATATCTCAATGTCTCATCAACATTAGATCTTATGTTCCTCTGATGTTGGTTTCTAGTTTCGACGAGACAAGTTAATGTCTCTTGTCGATATGCCATTGTCTCATCAAAAATTACTTCATTATATCCAAGAATTGTGTTTCACCGAGCACTTGTAAATATACCTTGTTGATGTGACATAAGTGATTCTCTCCTTGATATGCCTGTATCTTGTTGACATTCACTTTTTTACATTTTTGATGAGACATATAAATAAGTCTCTTCAACATAGGGGTGTCTCATCTACATTTTTGATCTGTGCTTTGTGCTAATGTCGGGGAGACTTTGGAGGGACTCTCATCGACATGGTGTTGTCTTGGCGATATGCTATGAGCAATCATAGGATTATTTCAAAGGAGGAATACACTTTGATGTTGTGATCAAGGGTTTTATTTGGAAGCTCACGTGAGGGATTTTATTAAATTTAAGTTATTATGATAGGAATTATATGCATATGGTGGATGTAAGAGATGATTGAAAATGGAAGTATGCAAAAATAACTAGGATGGAATTTTTGCTACAACACAATCCATGTTTAAAAAAGGATGATTATTATGGCCTAAACTTTGAAATGCTTCAGTAATATTATTTGTGTGGATACAAATTACCTATTGCAATATCCTTAAATTGTTCAATCTTTGGTATGAATTGTTGGAAAAAAAATTTAGGATTACTTGGATGCTTCTTCCATTCATTTTGTATCAAAATATGTTCATGAAGACACAAAAGTTAATAGGTTAATCAGGTAGAGATTTTGTGATTTTCAAATGAAGAGTAAGGTACAATTTTATTTCTGCTACATTAGATTCTTGTGCATAAAAAAAATCAGAAGATTACAAATTACTAGATTGCACTTATGCAAATGCATATAATATAGGAAACCATCTTCAGAGCTCTACCCTAAAATGAGGGTTGAAAACATTAGAAGAAAAGAAATACCATAATTCTAAAGTAACAATTTGTATCAAGAAAAATGTCAGAAAGTATAATTAAAAAGAAAAATCCTTACAATTTGACCTAAAATTAGACCAAACAGATTTATGATTTTATCTTTAGAATGTAGGAACTTTCTCTGTCTGAGCTTCATGACCTGAAATTGGATCTCCAATTGGACCAATAAAATTTATGATTTTTTCTTTAGAATATAGGAACTTTCTCTGTTTGATATTCAAGACCTCAAATTAGATCAGAAGTTGGATAAGAAGATTTATGATTTTATCTTTAGAATGTACAAACTTTCTCTATTGGATATTAAAGATGTAAGGTTGGATTAGAAACTGCATAACTGGATTTATGATTTTATCTTTAGAATGTAGGAACTTCCTTTTTTAGATATTTGGAAATTCCTACACACAAGTTCTACTTCTGAGAGAAAAAACCTAGAAGTGTTTCACACCGGCTCAAGGTACAATCCAACCTAGTTATGATACCGATAGCAATCCAATTTTTCCTAAACCATCCATACCCGAATGTTGCATCACAATCTATTCTTCCTGCACATAAAAATTCCACATATTAACCCCTTCTAAATAAAACTCAAAATACCATGAAATAATGAGTCCCCTATATTAGTAAGTAGGTAGTCTGTAGGGCATAGTTTGATTTTATACAAGGATTCTCATGAAAGGAATCTTCAAGTGACAGTGAGTGAGTTTTTTGAGATTGCAACTGATGGTGCAATATCCAGTCTTAAAGGCAGTTAGCAAAGTAGTAAACGTGGAAGAAAATCAAATTGTACACAACAAACAATTCACAATGCTATCTTGCATAATGCCTTAATTTTGAAGACAAAAATCTCATTGTATGTTGATGAAAGTAGTGACCTTAATGGTCAATCATTGGAAACCATGATTTTAAAACATGCTATTGTGCTTACGGAGGCAACATTTTAAACAAGGCGGTGAGTGGTGGTTTGGAACAATGGTAGGTATGAAGGACTTATTTTATATGCATCACATTATCTAATCACAGGATAATAAATCATTTATTTACTTTTTTAAATCAAAAGAAATTATTCTAAACTATATATAGGACACATTGATACTTCAAAGCATCTGATTTATTTTTTTAGATTAAAAGAAGTCATTCTAAACCCTATATAGGATACACTGATACTTCAAAAGCATCTGAAGGAATTTGAGATTATGCAAACATATGTCAATTAAATAACTGGATTACAAACAGTGACACGAACATTGTGACCCTTGTTGATCAGAGCAAGAATGAGATAAACAACAATGAATATTATGCTTCCTTTCCATTCTTTGTCATTCTTTACTAAAAAAATTCTCCATTTTGGTGGGCTATGCCTAAAAATAAGGTTTCAACAAAGGTTTTATTGTATGTTTATTAAAATGAAATCTCCATTATGGTGAGTTATGCCAGAAAATAAGATTTTAACAAAAAATTTAGAGTATGTTTATTAGAGCTTTAGCGTATTTTGGCGGGCTATATTCTTGATTCCTTAAATGATTTATTCGAATGGATTGTGACTGATGTGATTTGCTACATTTAGCGTTGTAAATTGTAATGATGCCATGATTATCATACTATACAACTATCCCTTATTATACCCATTGTGGTATGTAGGAGTTTTTTCCTTCCCTTCTATTGTTTACTTCACTACTGCCTTGCTCAAGGCTTCTTACTGCGAGGTTGCGGTGTATACCTCTCTACCACATATGTTGCTCACCTTCCCGATGGTATAGCAGTGTATGCTTTTGATCATTACTTGAAGAGTGTCGATGAGACAATCTTATTTGTTTTACCGATATCTCATTGTCTCATCAAAACTACTTCGTTATATCCAAGAGTTGTGTTTTGTCGAGCACTTGTAGATATACATTGTTGATGTGACGTAAGTGATTCTCTTCTCGATATGCTTGTATATTGTTGAAATTTCATTGTTTTACATTGTCAATGAGACATATAAATAAGTCTCTTTGACATAGGGGTGTCTAAATCGGTGCTAAACCCAAAGCTAAACTTGAAGCTAAAGCAGGAGCTAAAAGTGGCATTAAAATTGAAGCCAAAGCTAGTGCTAACTACGGTGCCACACTTAGAACTAATATCGGTGCTAAATACAATGCTAATTTCCTCACTAATGAGCACCTTAATTAGCACTGACTTGTCTTGATCAGCACAAATAAACGCCAAAAATAGCGCCATCCAGATAAATGGCACTGGTATTTTCAAAAAATTGGCAAAAAATGAAGCAAAAAATGGAGCAAATCACAAGGATTTGTTGTAGTGACCTGAGCGTCAAGAATCCTTTGGGGCCATCAAGAAATTTAACTTGTAACCACACCAGTCCTTAGAGGTCCAAATTGGGAACTACCATTTCATATTCACAATCATGCCTCAGATTGTTCAATGGGAGCTGTGCTTGGGAAAAAAGAGGATAATATCTTCTATTCCATTTACTACATCAACAAGAACTTCACAAGGGATAAGGTAAATTACACAGTAACTGAAAAAGAGTTTTTAGCCGTTGTGTATGTAATTAATAAGTTTCAACATTATATTACTGGATATAAAGTATTTGTCCACATAAATTATTCAAAAATTCAATTTTTAATGAATAAACATGTGGTAACTAGTAGAGTTATTAGATGGTTTCTTTTACTCCAGGAATTTGATATAACTATACTTGATAAGTCTGGTCAAGAAAATGTGGTTGTAGACTTTTTATCCAGATTACAATAGCTAGATAATGAACCTACTCCAATCGATAATGCATTTCCAGATGAACATCTCTTTTCTATATCAGCAAAGAGCCCATGGTTTGCCAATATTGCAAACTATTTGGCTACATGCAAGTTTCCACCACATTTCTCTTTGAGGGAGCAACAAAAGCTAGTTGGAATTAGTGGACAATACACATGAATCAACAGATTGCTCTTATGCACTGGCATTGACAATGTCATGCAGCATTGTGTACCCGAAGATGATTTCTTCGATATACTTCATGCATGCCACACATAACCATGTGGAGGACACTTTGCTACTCAGAGGACTACACAGAAGATTCTCACAAAAAGCTATTATTGGCCTACAATCCACAAGGATTGTAAATGCTAAGTTCATCATTGTGACAAGTATCAGCATATGGGCCGACCCACATGCTCTAAAGAGTTGCCCTTACACTCACAGTTGTCCATAAAGCCATTTGAGAAGTGGGGCCTTTATTTTGTTTTCCCAATCAACCCACCATCAAGAAATAAGGAATGCATCCTTATAGGTACCGATTACGTAACCAAGTGGGTTGAAGTGGTAGCTTTAAAGCATGCTAGAGATACAAAAGTAGCAGATTCCTTGTACTCTGATATTTTCACAAGGTTTGGTGTGTTGCGAGAGCTAACCATAGATCAGGGAGCATAATTCACGTCCTAGCTCATTTCTACCTTGGTTCATTAGTATGAAATTTTCCATTGCAATTCTACACCCTATCACCCTCAAGCCAATGGGCAGGTAGAAGTCACCAATAGAGAGATTGAGAATATTCTTACTAAGAAAGTTTCTCTTCATAAGCATGATTGGGCTACACGACTCCTTGAAGCTATGTGGGCCTATTGAACAATGTGGAAGACCACCACTAGTCTAACCCCTTACGAGCTTATCTATGGTAAGAAGGAAGTTCTTCCAATTGAGTTTGAGATAAAAAAATCTTCGCACAACACTACAATTGGGTATGGGTCTTTCTGATGCACAAAAAAATGCATTGATCAATTACATTCCTTAGATGAATTGTGCCAAGAAGAACTCTTCCATGCCGAGGTTGTTTAGAAACAACATGTACTCTATTGCATGACCGTCATATCGGACAATGGTCATTCCAACCTAGAGATTGGGCACTCTTATTTGAATCCCGCTTCCAAGACTTCAAGGGAAAGTTTCACACATGATGGCTGGAACCCTATGAGATTTAGACTATGTATTCTAATGGTGTTGTTCATCTTTGTATAGTATATTCTCAAAGAACTCTCATTTTCAATGGTCACCACCTCAAACTATACAAGAAGCCTCTTTGCAAGGAAGCTTTCTTTTTAGAGGTGGCATAGGAACTCACTGTTGTTTCTTTTGGTCTCCTTCAGAATTGACCACTACAAAAAAATAAAAATGAAAAAAAAGAAGCAATAAAAGATCCAACAATGAAAACCCTTTTGGGCATTGTTGGTCAGTTAATGTTCGAAAACCAATTTTCAATGAGCATTACTTATTGAATAAACTTAATGGTGAAAACTAATTTTTCAACATCACTAAGAGGTGGTAGATTGAAAATCGAGCAACCGGAAATCTATTGTCATTAATTTTTTTTTTAAAAAAAACCTCCTCTCACTTTTTCACCAGGAACTATCTTGCTTTGGGTTGTCGGTGCTTGGGTCCACTCATTTTTCCAACCCATCCTCATTCATATCATTTTTTTGTTCCTGGCTATTTTCTGCACTACTCCATTCCTGCTTTCACCTTTCACGCTATAATTGTTGTTTGTGGCTTACAACCGACAACCATTATCTAGGTTGCACTTTCCTTCTTGTCATTTTTAGGGACAAGAACTGTTGAGTATGTATTTTGGCTCCAAAGGCCTTTTTGTGTCTGTCATGAGGAGTTCACTTTTATTTCTAGCGGCTAGTTCTATGGTCCATTCTCATATCCTCACCGACCTTAACACTTTTTCTTCACATATGATGGTCAACTTTCATTGGTCATCTTCTTCCACCAGTGGATGCTCTATTTACCTGTCATGTTGCCATCATCTCCTTTTCGGCCACTTGGAAGCCTTCGTCCTCTATACTGCCACATTTCTTTCCATTATTACCCCCCAGTTGTCCCTTTCAAGCAATTTTCTCTTGGCTGCTATCATCCATGTTGTACAACTAGCCCATTCCATCACCTTTATTACCACTCTAGATCTCTTCCTCATCAACATCTTTTGCTTCATAATTTCACAACATGCAACATGCCTGCTTCTGGCCTGGACTCGTCATGTCACGCTTCCATAGTGGTAATCAATAATTTGGTAACTCTTAATTTATTTTTCTTGTTTTATTTTATATTTAGTGTTACCTTTTCGAAAATGGTGTGTTTCCCCATGGACGGTTCAGCCAATCAATTGCAGGGACGGTTCAGCCAATCAGTTGCGGGCAGGAGTTGTTATTGTAATCATATTTTTCAAAGATGCCACTATCATTATTAGCATTAACTATTCATTATTACACCATGCCACCATTCCTTGTCAATATTTCCCTCATCAAAGCATTCATTTCCCCAAGTTGCATTATTACTATTAAACTGCCTTTTGCATTCTACTTATCTGCATCACTATTGTTGAGCTCCAAAAAGACTTGTCATAGTAAGTTTTTGAAACATGGCTAAAGGTTACTGCCCGCACCATGAACCCACCACACTGCATGGTTTAAAGTAGCATGTTGAAGCATACACAAAGTTGCAGAAGGCTAGTTGGAACTTCTATTACAAACGGCTAAAAGGGTTTGATGATAAAGTTGTACTAGAACTTTCCCTTAACATTTGCAAACAAAAATATACTGTTAGAGAGTTAGAAATTGCAGTCACCATGGAGACCATTGTAGAAGTTTCTAGACTCCCATTGAAAGGATAGAAATATTTTCCTAAGAAGTTTAAGTATTCCACAGAGTTACAGCTAATACATAAGAGATTCCTGCAAAGGAACGAGTCCATGGAAATGGTTGTGGGGCAGGCCACCAAATTGCAATCTTTGCCAAGGTAATGGAAGGAAGTTACCAAGTACATTATTCATTATATTACCTATGAAGGAAGGTTTCAGTATGTTTTTTCCCAACATTTTAAACTAATGTTACATTTGCGGCAAGGGTTGTTGGTCAATATCCCATATTTTCTTTACTGTGCCCTGCAACGAATGTCCAAAACTGTGCAAAGTTCTAAACCTCACTACTTGTCCACCATGGTCTGATAAAAATATTAATAATACGTGAATTGAAGTTATTGTCTACTCCTGATGACTAGGACTCATTTTTCCATTCTCAAGACAATGAGGATACTCGACCCTCTGAGGAAGAGGAATCTTCCACAGAAGGTTCCTCTACAGACAATTCTTTTGATGAATATTTTATCTCTGATGGGTCACCTAAGAAGACTGATGAAAAGAAAAATAAAGGAAGCCCTAGTGAATCCTCTGTACAAACCCCAAAACTTGGAAGCAGAATGACCTGGAGTGCCACAAGGCAAGATGCATCGCAATCCAACAGGCCAAAACCCTCTCCTCCAAATGAGAAGGGTCGCCAGAAAAAGAAATCCTTAGAACTACCACCCATTGGTCAATCTGGTGATAGGAAGCACTAATACATTTGACTGCAAAATATGATGAAATTGTTCGACGAAATATGTAAAATTTGATGTTTGTCGGGTGCTTGTAAAATTTGATGTGTAATTTCCAATTTTTTGAAAGTTTATCCCCGACATTCATCGAAATTTCTACGAACCTAGGGTTCGTCGAAATGTCGGCTATCATTTTTGTCGAATTTTTGACAAACATGAAAAATTAAAAAAAATCAAATTGTGGCTAACATAAAGAAAAGTGAGTTCACGCCTGATTTATTGCGACAGTGTTTTGCTCTACTTGAGATAGATTGTGGAGAACTAAGGATGATTTTCTTGGGAAAAATAAGAAAAAAATCAAGAAGATATTTCCAGGTTGAGGGTAGTCATTGTCTTTTTGTAGAATTCCGTTGTGAAGTCAGATTTGTAGTTCCAGGTTTGAAAATATATTTTAAAGCAACATCTCATCAGATTTCATTTTTAGAGGTTAAGGGTTTTGAGAATTTCATGTCCAGATTTTGTTGTGTGGAATCACCATAAGATCACAACCGAGGAATAGATTCTTGTGACTATAATTATGTGATCCATAACTCTATTGGTCATGTGGCACAATTGTGCTATAACAAATACAAAATGCATTCATGTGCGACCCAAGTTTAATGTGGCTATGTTGTGATAGAAATGGAGGCACTCATATAATGTAGTTAATTCAGGTTGTATAATGTAGGTGTCAATCATCATTCATTGCATTCAGGTTGTCTGAAGTTTAACAGGTTAGGATGTAATTATATCATGATCGAAGAGTGATTACCTCTTGCTGCAATAAAGAGCCTATAACTTTGGTTGATATGTAGAGTGGTTGTTTTATATCAATTATGTAGTGCATTCAAGAAAAACCCATGTTTAATGGGCTATTCTAGAGAGTGATCAAGATTTTCTAAACCTTATGAATGTTACTTGACATATATTTGCATAATCTCAAATTCCTTCAGAGGATTTTGAAGTATCAATGTATCCTATATAGGGTTTAGAATGATTTATTTTAATTAAAAAAATAAATAAATCATGTATTTCCCTGTAATTAGATAATGTGGAGATCTAAATCCCCCTAGCACACTATCCTCTTTGGCACTGTATTCATTACTCCAGCTACTAGGTTTTTGCATGTGACATCTTTAATATCTTCATGACCGTGGCTTTTAAATAGATCTGTCTTTACTTTAATCCTTTTCATGGTAACCCTTGAGTTCCATAATCCACCTTCAATCTCTTCTAAGAATGTTGTCTTAAGCTAGACTGCATAGTATGCATATAAAGCAAGTCCTTCATACCTGCCATTGTTCCAAACCACCACTCACTGCCTTGCTTAAAATGTTGCCTCCATAAGCACAATAGCATGTTTTAAAATCATGGTTGCCAGTGATTGACCATTAAGGTCACCACTTTCATCATGAAGATACAATGAGATTTTTGTCTTCAAACTCAAGGCATTATGGAAGATAACATTGTGAATTGTTTGTTGTGTATGATTCAAAATTCTTGCACATTTTCTTCTTTGCTAACTTCCTTTAAGACTGGGTATTGCACCCTCAGCTGCAATCTCAAACAACTCACTCACTATCACTTGAATATTTCTTTCATGAGCATCCTTCTATAAAATCAAACTATGCCCTATAGACTGCCTACTTACTACAGGGGACTCATTGTTTCATGGTATTGTAGTTCTTAAGATTCTTCAACCTTATTGACACTACTTCACAGTCCACAAGGTATTATTCACTATTCTCCCATCTTTGGTGAGTCTCAAAACACTACTCAAACATGCAATCCACTACCTCCATTATACAATATTAATGGCTAAGAAGAAACATTGAACCTATGATTACCACTATAACTTCATTTGGATAGTCATTCCCTGATTGCATTTGCCTTGTCTAACACTACCAAAAGCATTTGAAAAACCCTTAAGGTCAGCAAGGGGGTAAGGAAACTCACTGTTAAAATCTCCACTTTATTATGCAAGGTTTGAGCTTTATTATCTTGTCACTGCTTAGCCTATTTTTGACTGTCACATCTCAAGTGACTGTCATTCTTCTTACCGTAGATTGCATTTACAAATGTCACTAAGCTACATAGTGTGCTTGTTATTGGCTACGAATCTTTAGATTGCAAGATTTTGTTATTACCTACAATGTCTCAATCTTTCTGGTATTGCAACCTCACTAATCCACTATAGTTATTGTTTTTGTTTCTACACAGGCCTAGGGTTTGTACCTAATCATGCTCTTACCAATGCTTATGCTATTTTTTATTAGGGCTCTCTCAATTTTGAGGGCCCTAGGGATAAGCTCATAAGAAGTGACACATTGCATCTTTAACTAAAAGGATAAATCTGTATTGACATTAGCAATGGGTCACTTGCTCTTACTAGCTCACTACCTCCATTGTTGTAGGAATTTTGTGATCAAGTTCAATATTCTGATTTTAGGAGTCTTAATGGTTGGAAATCATAGTAAAATCAAATTTAATAAGTTTTGGAATTAGCATTGTAAAGTGTTTTGGGGTCATTAACTTCAGGCTATCTTCTCTTTTGCAGGGGTGGTTGCATGCCAATTTTTTTTGGTGTAAAATATTAGAATTATAAGATTATGTTACCTATCTATGAATAAAAATTATTGGAGTGTGAGGTTGATATTTTTTGAAGATCTAAATAGTCAAGCTTGGTAAAGAAAAATCATGTCAGATAATATTAGTCCAGAACAAAATGAAGAGACACTTGATAGATTATGGGCTAGATTGAAAAGAAAGGGTGATGGGAAATGTTATTGTCCTTGCAATAATTGCAAGGGCTTAAAGACGAGATGACTTTTAATCACAAGAGCTAAGAAACATTGTAGGCAGCATGGTCACGTTGAAGGGGGCATGATTATGTAAGATCCATTGGTAAGTTGTTCATTATATGTGTTTATATTTTTTTAACATTATATATATATATAATCAGCAGTCATGATCATGGTTTATTATGTCCTATCAAGTATTATAAAGGTGGGGTGCCTAGGGCAGATGATCACCGGTTATCCGCATTTGGAGAATGTGGTTTTACTGTGAGACGAACATGTGGAGTACATGAATGCTCCGAAAGATAAGTTAATGATCCTATGGAAGAGAAGATGATCATGTGCCAAAAACCTGATTGAAGATGATGAATGCGAATACATTGATCCATGCCACATTTGAGTGGCCGAGCTGATCATGATGAAGTCAAGATGACTTTGATGATGTTCATGATTTACAGCATGACAGGCATCACGAGCCTTTATGAGGCTCACGAAACAACTCTTCTCTCTACGAGTTTATTGTTTGTTGTTGAACTTGAAGGTTATGAATGGTTTATCAAAACATAGCAATCTCCACGGATGTTAAGGTATGTCATATATGTCATCTTTTTCATCTATTTTAATTGTTGTTAGTTCATCACTGGCAAATAAAGGATGAAATATGCCATTAATATTCTTTATATGAACAAATTATTTTTGTTGTAGATTGATTGGTGAATTTTTGTTACTACCATCAAATATTTTACCTTGCTCATGCCGAGATTTATGTGCCATTATGAAAGATATCGGAATAGAGTATCAAGCAATAGATGCACATCCCAATGATCATATTATATATTATAAACAACGAGGGGTACAGCACAATGCACGAGAATGTCATATCAATAGATATCAAAATAGATCAACTATTGGAAAGGGTGCTTGCAAGGTTTCGTTATATTCCCATTATTCCACATATGCAATGATTATTTGGTACATTGAAAGCTTAGCAATTGATGGATTACCATCATAGAATAGAAGTGGAGATGACATTCTTGAATGCACTGCGGATAGTTACGCATTTAGGACATGGAGGAAAAATGGCCACACTTTAAAGAAGAACCTCGTAATCTTAGGCTTTCATTGGGAGCGGATGGTGTCAATCCATTTGGAGAGCTAAGATCTATTTACTCAGTGTGGCCTATTTTTGTTATCAATAATAACATTCTTCCATGGATGTCAATAAAGAGGGAGCACATAATGTTGTCAACGATTGTTCTAGGTATTTGTTTACATCAATTTTATTTAACGTAGTAGTATCTCATTTATCTTATTACATAATGACATATTTTTTTCATTCAATAGTCATGTACATTAATTTATATATATTGTAGTAAAATGGTTATTATAATTATGTAATGTTTATGTTCATTCAAATAGGTAAGTACCAAGTTAAAGATATGAATGTATATATCGAGCCTCTTGCTCGATGAGTTACTAAAGTTATGGAATGAAGCGTCACTATGTATGGCGTCTCGGACCAATAGGACAAAGGAACAATTTCAATTCCGTACAGTATTAGCATTGGACAATTCATGATGCCCCAGGGCTAACACATTTTTGTGGTATGTTATAACGTTCGACTGCACTTTAACAATATTTAATTTGATGAAGTAAATATCATGAATGTTTTTAAAATAATCTATTCATTATATATAATTATAAAAATTGACATATTTAATCCAATTATATATCATCTTGCAGGTCTTCAAACAAAGGGAAAATTTGCATGTCCAATTTGTGGTCCAAAGATGAAATCTCGTCATTCAACAAGTTTAGGAAAGCGGGTGTTTGATGAGTATAGGCACTTCCTCCATAGAAATCATAAGTATCGAACTACTGAAAAACATCTTTTCAATGGGAAAGAGGAGACTACATCAAAACCACGAAGAATGTCACCTAGCCTATGGAAGTTGGAATATAATAGAATTAATTGTCAAGGTTATACATCGGATCAAATTTTTTATCTATCATATATGATATGTTTTGAATTTATATTTTTTATATTGTGTTGTGTTTACTCATGTGGCTTATTAGTTGTCATCGTTAATTTGTTTGCTTATATGCTTCATGAAGGTTGTCAAGGCATTAATGGCTTCCACGAGGGTGAAAAGTTATCAGGAACAATTTAGTAGGTTGCCCTACTATGAGTAGCCACAAATTGTGCATTTGTTTGATACAGTAATGCATATCGAGGAAAATATAACAAAAGCGTTATGGAAAATATTGGATGGAAGGCACATGACAAAGAAAAATTATCAAAATTTGTAGTGACATTAGAGGGAAGCCAATCATGCAATGAAAAATGTCATTCAATTAAATAGTGATGAGACAAATTAATATAAGTGCCTTCCTTGGTTATTAAAAGAGTAGAAAAGCAATGCTATAAAAAAATTCATACGAAAAATTCGATTTCCCACAGGATTTGCTGTGAACATAAACAATATAATAACAAAGAAAGGTGAATTTGGGTCAGGGATGAAAATGCATGATTGGAATACCTTCATTAAGTTAATTATTTTGGTATATTATATACACTTGTATAATGCATGTACTTTTTTAGTGTATTATTTTTACTACTTTTGGAAAAATAATGAAAAGATCATTTTATAATTGTTGCGGTCGTTGCCTCTATCTCTCCCAAACAACTGACAACAATGTCAAACAGAGTTATATATGATCTTGGAAAATGCATGAGGTAAGTAGCAATATTTGTTCATTTCATTGTATAGATCTTATATTTTCCATTTGTTTTACTTATGTAATATATTGTATATTTTTGTTAAACTCGTTAATATATTTTTTCCTTGAATCACTTGTAAATGGTTGTCATCTAAATAAATTCATAAAAGAAGATATAAATTATTGGAAGAAAAATTCCTAGATCTAATGTGTGAAATGCAAAAGTCTCTACCTTCGACATTTTTCAATGCACAAGAACACTAACTCATACACCAAGTTGAGGAGATTGAATTGTGTGGACCTGTACACACAAGGTCAATGTGGATGGTTGAGAGGCACTTGAAATTTTTGAAGGCTTTGGTTAGACAAAGAGCACATCTTGAGGGTTCTATGGTGGAGGGATATATGGTATACCAAACCATGGTGTACATTAGTGAATATCTTCCTAAGTTTGTAGCAAAGATCCATTTAGATGCATTTGGGATCCCAACTCCATTAACAAATTCGAAGGGGAGTACCAGTTGGGGAAAGGTAGATTGAGGAAAGTGAGAGGTAATTATAAGATGGTCATGGAGATTAATTGCAATGAATTTTACATATGGTTTTTATGTATGTTGTACTTATTTAATTTTTAATCTTCAATATACATCAATTATAAATTAAGGTCGTATACTGTGGTATTTAACTAATTATACGCTATTTGTGAATTTCAATTTATTTTGGTACAGTTGGTCGAGAGTGGGTTGCACTATATTTGTACGTCACCAAAAATCTTGATTGGATGGCCGGTATGGATCGAATGATATCCATGATACGGTGCATTAACATGGGAGGTGTGACTGTCCCGGTTCAAAAAGAAGCTCATCATAATGGAGATTCCAATGTTACACAAGGGGAAATTGATTTAGCATATGGTTTAAAAGATAAACAAGTACATATAAATATATTAATCACCCATATTATTTAATTATTTTCAAGTATATTGATGTATATGTATCTTGAGATTGTTTTCTTTGCATACATTTGGCCAAGAATAAATATGTTTATCAATTGATGATATTGCAATAATTTTTACATGTTTGACATTGAGGTGAAACATGAAGAAAACTTGTGATTATGGTATAACTGCAGTCTTTCAAGTGACTAATGTTTCATCTAGAAGCAACATACATCTAGAAGTCTCAGAAAATTGATACTATGAGATTTTGGATGATATACTTGAGTGTAAATTTAAGTCCTTCAGATTAATTTTGTTAGTCCTATGGTACAGGCTACATTGAATGAAAATGATCCTGAGAGAACTGAGAGAACTTTATTGAACATGATAATGGATTTACCATGGTTAATACAAGGTTGATCGAGCGAGCTGGAAATGAGCCCTATGTTCTTCCAAGCCAATGTGAGTAGGTATTTTACTCAGAGGTTCCAGGTAAACCGTGTTGGTCATTTGTTGTTAGAAATGATCCAAGAGGAAGGCCGATAAAGTATAATGTGGTGGAAGAAGAATCTGAAGAACTAGAAGATGATGTAGATGATGATCAGGATCAACAATTAGTTGATGATGTCCCTATGAAGAAGAGGAGGAACTAGATGATGATGATGTAGGAGTTAATGTTCATGAAGATCACATCCATGTGGATGATGACATTATCAAAACTGATATCGATGACAACGATGATGATATGACAATCCTTACAATGTTCAATCTAGATGGGATGATACAGACAAAGAGTTGGATGAAGAAGAAGATCAATGACATTGAAATGTATAAGTTATGCAATTATATTATCTATTTGATATTAATTTCTTGATAGAATTATATTTGACTTATGTGGTTACATAATTAATTCATGATGTTTTTAATTTTTATGCCATTACATAATTAATTTAATGATGTACTTTTTAATGTTTGAAAGGTCAAAAAATTAAAACATTTCAATAGTGATGTTAACAACCTTGAAATTAGTGTGTTTTATGTTTCATGTGATCATAAAAGATTAAAAATTCAGTTGTAGAGGTGGTTGTTCAGTGGTTGACGTGTATGTTGGTTCTTTTTACAATGTAACTGGGTTTGTCTTCTAATATACCTATGGAATTACCAATTCCAATCGAAGGCAGCTCGAAGGACCTGGACCACTGACGAGGACTTTAAAAGCCTCGTGTTAGCTCTCAAAAATGCAGATAAGAATACCTCAAGAGGTTTCCATTCTCTTGGAACGTTTTAGGGTAATAGACAAAGCCAAATGGTTTAAGCTTTCTACTCTTTAGGTGCTGCTAGACCTAGGCGGGTGTACCTATGTGAATTGGGCAGACTTGACTTTTGATCTTCTCTCTTGCAGTGATTTGTCCATGATGGCAGATGGAAGTGGACAAATGAAATCAAATTTGGTATAGATCGTATAGCAATATTCAAAACTAAATCCTAATATGCTAAGTTAATAGATGTAAAGAAAAATGAATGAATCTTAATGATGAAAATGCAGAGACTAGTGCCTTATTGGGTATGCGGAGTCAAGAGAAATCTGAAACAAGTACTTCATTCTGGTAGACATTCAAGTTTTTTAGCATTTGATTTATTTTATAACTTGTATAAACATGCAAGGTTATGATTACCGAGTTCTTCCTAGTGATCCAATTAACATTCTCTAATTACTACGATCAATTTAAAGGGTTTAATCTTTACTGGAAAGAACCAATCAATTGACCATACAGATGCAGCAAATGTGTACTAACAAACCGAATTGGAGACAAATTTAATAATACTTTCAACAAACACCATAAACAACTGATACCAGAAACAACTGCACCATATTATTAGATTTCAATTGATATCTCCATGATTCAAAACATGCAACATAGTCTCATATTGGAAAAACATTGTATTACACTCTATATTTTCTATCCTCTAACCTATTCTACTTATCGCTCCTTCATTTCGTTTTCAAAATGGATATTTATACATTGAGAATACGAAAGGACCTGTCCTTTCAGAAATCGAAATGTCACATGTTTACAAAACAAAAGATTAGAGGATAATTAAGCTCTATTAAGCCACAAGTGAGTTTTAGCAAGATGATCCAAATAATCTCGGTGCTCGTATGTATCCACATCTTCAACCGCATTCTGGATCATGATTTCCATCTTTATCATCTTCTCATTCTGCTTGCTCACTTCTTCTAACATTGAATTCTCCGCAGAAGCTATCCTCATAACTTCATTGAACAATGATTCACTTTCATTCTTCCATCTGCCAGCTTCTTTCAGTTCCCCTTTGTCATCAGAGAATGCAATCAATGTTTTCTTGGTAGCATTTATCAAACCCTGTTCTTCCCCTTGCAACTCATTGTAGAAGTTTCGATGTCGATTTATAATATGATTTGCAGCTTCAATTGTTGCACTACTAGAAGCATCTCTTTGCTATCTCATGAAAATTCTCCATAATCCGTCCATCCATCCTTTCATCCTGCTTTAATGCAGCAAGAGTATGTGAATGTTTGCCCCAAAGTTTATTCAACCAAGGTGTTAAACTATCATGCCTTTTCTTGATTATTGCAACAATTGCATCATGCTTTCCTTGGGAATAAGCACTTGATCCAACCCAATGATCCTTTGTCTAAGGGCTTTCTCCTTGAGTGAGCATCCTGGGTGTCTTCATTGTAACACCAAATAAATCCTTTAGTCTGTCATTTTCTCTCAACATTATTTCATTATTTTCTTTGTACATCTCCCTTTCCTTTATCAACATCTGAATTTGGGCCTTGTTCAACTTTGCAATATTCACTCCAATTTCTATAGTAGCCACAGGATCAACTTCCCCAACCTTTAGGTTCATGACATGGCCAAATGCCTTTTTAGTGTCAATGACCACTGATTTCCTATGGGGTGGGTATAAGGTCCAGATCATCAATGACCCTCCATCAGTATTGTATTTTGATCTAGCATACACCTCTATTACCCTTTCTTTGTCAAGCTTATGTGTAGCATTGTTGTCCCTCAAGAAACTATCAAAAACAAGGGCTGAATTAAGATCTAGCCCAGGAAAGATCATGACACTTGCATCTTGCAACATTTTCCTCCCCTTTTCAGGGGTCATATTTGTCATTTCATCATCCACACATTTCCTCAATTCGTTCAACAATTGTTCATCATTTCCTGTAGTGACATCATCAACCTTTTCTCTTATTTCCTTCCCCTTCTGTTTATACAAAAATGCTTTGAATTCTAGGGAGTTTATGAACTCATCATCTGAAACAAATGATCTATACTCAATATGCCTTGCATCTGCATCACCACTCTCAACACTCAGCTCTCTAGTTGGGCAAACATACTACTGAGTTCTCAATCTGGATACCTTTTCTGGTTGGCTTTGTGGCACATTATCTTGTGGTGTCTCTTCCCCTGAAGACAATTCCTCTGCATCATGTAGCCCTTGGTTATATCTTTCAACCACCATCTCAGCTTCATATTCCTCCAGATTCTGAATCATATCATCAAAGGGATAGGGCACATGCTGATACTTTCCAAAGTGTATCTTCTCTTTGGAAGAATTGATATATCCTTTTGGGTCAAAGCTCTTCCTTGGTGATCCTCTCTTCATGTTGTACTGAAGGATTTTGTCAAGGATCAAATTGTATCCTTCCTTGGCCAACACAGTCAAATCACCAAAGCACAATGAGCTAAGCATAAAATCCTGCTTACCAAAAGAACTAAAATTCATTACAGTACAATAATCCATCTGCCTAACAATCACTAGATATGAAATCCCGTTTGGAACTGTCTTTGGCAGAATGAAAGGGGCCTCTTCAAACCCATAGACTCTGATCATTGTAGCTCCCTCCAAATAATACCAATCTCCCCAATTATGATCAATTGGCCCATTGAAATATTTTGGCTGAAGAAATCCCTTAATCTCATTTGATAATGAATAATTACAGGGATATTTATACAATCTGTACAATGTTTTCACAAAATATTCTTCAAAATGAATGAAACTAGCATTAGCAAACCTGCTATCCCAAATAGCAGTCCAAAATTGAACAGGTAATGCTTCACCATCTTTACCAAGCTAAGAAATTCTCATTTCTGGAGTCCATACTCCCAACTCCTATCCAAAATATAGTACCAGGTGCATCAACAATGAATAATGCCTGAGATAAAAAGTAGATGATCCACATTTTATAGCCATCAGTCCTGAATCAAGCCCCCTAGAAATGTATGAGGCATAGTCAAATGGCCGAGAATTAAGATACTGGATATCTGCTGTGATAATCATGGGCACAATTGACATATACTCTGGGGCATCCATTCCCAATACCTGACACACTGAAAAATAGGTGTATTTCATATAGGGTTCAAACAAGTCCACATGATAAGGGGGGCCCTCACTATCCTGTAGAGGATCTGGCTTGCTACCTTGTTTAGCTCTGTGAATTGGCAACCTCCAACCCTTATAGATTGTATCCATTCTCGAGAATTCCTTCTCCAATTCTTCGTGTATGATCTCATTGCAAAACCCTTCTAAATTGAAAACCTGCCCAATTGCCTCTTTTGACAGATATATTTGTGGCTTTCCAGATGGGTCACATATAGCTTTATGCTTTGGGTCATAGTTATCAGCCAACAATTTTACCAGTTCAGCATTCACAAACACGTTAGGGCACACCAGTTTTCCCAAATTCAGCTTCCATGGGTTGCAAACTGGTTGAAAATGACTTCTTCTATGATAATGGAAATTGAACAATTCGTACCCCCTTATGGTAGTCCAGACGTCTCCTATGAATTTGCATTTGTCATCTAGTTTATCAATCTTTGCCCTAAGTTGTGCAGACCTTCTGGCTCTAGGCTCTGAACCAGGCAACTGATCAATGAGATCCTGGTTTAATCTTCGTTCAGTGCCCTCATGTTCTGTATCAATTTTTTGTTTCTTCCCTTTCGATTGAATGCTTTCACCCTGTTTTCTACTTTTGACTTTTCCAGAACCAAGGGACTCCATTCTTCAAGATTTCAGAAGTTAAAATTTAGAAGGCTAAGATGCAGTCACTTACAGTGTATTGCTCGAGCTCCTCAGGCTGGAAGATGTCTTGGTTCTCTGTTTGCACTGCTGACTCTTCTGCAATCAATTCAACACAAATGTGTTTGATTACACTTACCCTATTATATCCCGTCGCACCATTAATATGTCAGCTAAAGCATGAATGAAGAGTTATTTGAAACTTGCAGTGTCGCATCAAATGTCTTGTCGTTGAGAGATTTTCAAATCTAGGGAAAAATATTTTTTGCAACCTTCATTAGATCTTTCGCCGAAACATCCTGTATTCACACCGAAGGCCAATGTCTCATCGACAATCATCCTTTAGTTCTTTGTGTTTTGTTGTGACCTTTAGAGTCAGGGAGAAGTCTCACAGACAATACTTTGTCTCGCCAAAATGTATTCTTTTGTCTCATGTGGTTTGTTGTAACATTCTGTTGTTGGGGAGACATCCCATAGATATCCTATGTCTCACCGAAAAATCTCCTTAAGTTTACTTCTTTTCGCCGTGACAATATCATTCTCTTACCGATGAAATAAATTTCATCGGCAAGACTTACGAATCTTTGAAAAGACTCATACCGATGCCAAATGTCTCGCCGAACCCGTTCCTCCAAATTAATTTATTCGGTGAGACTCTCCCCGAAGTATTCTTTCGGTGTAACCTTCAATTTTCAATGGAACTCACGCTGAAGACTTATTCTCTCGCCGATGCAATTCTCTATCGGTGTGACATTTGAGTCGGCAAGACTACATAGCTTCTTCCCGATAGCTTTTTGATGAAACCCCCCTTGCGCCTTATCGGCAAGACCCAACGCCTTCGGTAAGACATCATTCTAATAACCTTTTATTTGGCTGATACATCATTCCCCGTGCTGGTCAGTGAGACATACATGAGTTCGTTATGACTCATCCAAATAACAATTGTCTTGCAAATATGACTTTCCTATCGCCGAAACAATAGATGTGTCCCACCAATAATCTGCAACAAGCATACATTAGTGAAGAATATAGGTCAGGGAGACCTTCACCCTGTCTTGCCGATATGGGTAATACAATGAAATATCAAAGACTAGATGGATTCAAATGAATCATATGACAAAATACAAGCAAGACGCCATAACAAGGGAACTTTATGCTTATGATGAGGACTCAATTTGGAAACTCATGAATGCAATTGACTGTGAAAAATTCAAAATTTTACAGTTCTAACACCTCGTACACTTCAAGCTCTACAAGACCCGGGAGGGTGATCCCTTAATGTGTTTACAACCTCTGCACCATTATTATAAACAACATTAACAATAGTAGATGATCTCACTTAATAGCTCAACACGATAAGATAATATCAACTAGAATTGGTTGTTCATAGACAATATCAACTATCTAGAGCGTGAGATAACTAAACATAATCCATTGTATAAGATAGTCAATGATTTGCAATTTGTAGCAAGCTCTAGGCAAAGACAAACAAATACTGAACTACACGAATAATTACAACTTAGATCAGTGCCATATATCCATTGCAGAAGTCAAATTCATAAGCATCTAGAGGTTTATAATAGATTTAATACATCACATATAAGATCCCTGACAATATTGCATTACAATTTCATCAGTGTGCATTCTAACCCAGGACTACTTATCAAATCCTTATAAAACACATATCTGCCTATAATCCCATTCAAGCATTTTGATTAATTCCTTGAATTAAAGCTAAAATAGAATCATACACACCACAACAGTGAGATGGATAAAACAACCCTTAGTTATTTCATTGAAAGTTTAGATATGCATGTACAATGGAGAGACATGAGCTTGAATTTTCATTTCAACTCAAATGCTAGTACTGTTATACAACATTAAATCTCTATGAACTCAAAACCTGTTACATAATGACTCAAAACCTAAATTGTATTTCTCTAAAACCATCAGACTTTACAATTCGCTCTACAACTTCACCTAGACTCGACAAAAATTATCTAACTTGATAACTCGTACTTCTGGCCTTGAAATCCTTCTTATAGAAAATGAAGGAGCAAACAAGCACCGGGCAAGAAAGTACAACTGTCACCAGTCAATTGGAGCACCTGGTGATATTTCAAAATTTGTTACAACAGCCACCACCTTGAAAAATATTCTTGTTCAAAAATCATTACAACAACAATCATCTTGGAGCATATTCTCGTTCATCATGTTGGAGGAGGAAGGTTGATGCAATAACAAAAAACCATGTGAAACCCACACCAAGAAAGTCATCCATACAAAACTGGAAATGCTATAACCACAACATTTGATTCGCCACATGTCGGTAGCCCACGCTTTTTACTCATCATCATTCAAATACTTAGCCACCCACCTCTGGTATTCATTGTCAGTTGGCCAGTGAAAATTAATCACCTCTTTTACCTTTGTACTATAAGGAAAATACTTTACCGCTACCTGATTAGCATCTCTTTCAAAAGATTCCAAAAATGAGTTGGTACCAATAATCTTATCCATACAATTTACCAACAAATCATCATCTGAGTCATCACAAATTATTTTAATTTGATTATTGATGACTTCACTTGCTTGATCCTAGCATTGTTGGAGTGTTCTGATTCCCCCCTGCTCATCAGTTATATCAGGTAACAGTGTGTCACCCCAATCATTGAAGTTCTTTACCAATTCCCTAATCTTCCTACTTAGGTCATCTGGTAAAGTTTGAAAACCTTGCAATGATTTAATTAATATATAAGTAGGCTTCAATGATTGGGGCCTATTATTTACATCAAACCTCGAGGCTTTATTCATAACATCTAGATTATTTGCCCTAGGGATCCAATTTTGAATTATTGGAATCACTATCCCCTGATCCCTATCAATATTATTTATTGCTTCAAATAGCAAAAAATACAAAGAATGTATAGAGGGTAGTTTATTATCCACCTTTTCATTTAAATGCTCCAAAACAAGAGTAACAATTTCTTTTTTTTGGAAAGAAAACCTTCCTCTTTTACCCTTAGTGATGTCTGTAATTGATCAATTTTATCCATGAGCTGCCTCTTTGTTGGATCAGTAGAGCACTCTGTTTCTTCATCAACTTGTTCTAGAGGAGGGGTAAGAGCAGGATTTTGAATGGGAGACCTTGGTGTAGAAACATTTGGAGAAGCAGGAGGCATTGACCCTATTGTGGGAGGTGATGTGCTGGTTCCTGGAGCATTGGATGTTTCCCCAGTATGTCTATACATGAACCTTTCTACTTCAGTTTGTAGCTCAACATTCCTCTATTGCATTTTACTATATTCTTCAATTAAAATTCTATACTTCTCCATTAGGCTCTTTCTTTCAGCCTCCTCCCTTTCAGCAGTCTTTTGGGCCAACTTGGCCACATTCACAGTTAAACTAGTGGCTTCAGTTGTTGTAGTCTTTGAAGCCCTCTTTATTATTAATCCTCCTTTGAAATTTGGATTAATATCAGAAATGTTTGGCTTTCTTCCTTGTGGAGCCAATGCCCAAATTGCCAAAGTCTCATATTCCTCACTGAAGGAAAAGTTTTGTAATGCTTTCTTCATTTCTTCTTCAGAATCCTAAAAAGGATTCTTGGACTTCATAATGGCATTCAAAGCCACTGCATCTGCGATGTCCCATTCAGGAAAAATCAAAACGCCAGCCTAATTCACTAGTTGTCTTCCTTCTTCAGGAGTGATGTTTTTGAACTCTTCCATTAGTTCAGCTTTCACTTCTTCATCATTCTCTTGATCTGACCTGTCAGGCCTTAGTTCTTTTCTCTCCTTGCATTTATTTTGATATTCCTCAAATTTCATCCTCCATGCCAATTGCAAGAATATAAGAGTCTTTACAAATGCATTGTCATCTAAGAACTCCTTGCAAGCCTCCATTCTTGCATCCTGCACACTCTTACCCTTCATATCCAAATCGTATAGAACCAATTTAGCTGACCTAGGAGGGGATGGCATACCAACCTGCATGTCTTGATCAGTAACAATAATATTATCTGTTAGATCCTCAGGTAGGTGATCAGTTCTTTGCCTCTTAGGGCTTGGCTCAGGTGGTGGTGATGGGGGACTACGCTTTGATGAAGATTTTAATTCAATGATTTTGACAGCCCTAGGTACTTTGAATTTTGGGCCTGGTCGTGAAGGCGCATTCATTATTTTCTTCCCTTTTCTATCTACTTCTTCCTCATCATTGCCAATATCCCTTTTCCTCCTATAGATGGGCCGCCTTTCTATAGGCTGACATACTGACCTTGTTTCAATTGGAATATCAGTTTGTCCTTGCATATCCACACTTAGCCTTAAATTTATCTTTTTGGTTGTCAAGGTGTCCATTATCTCCTTGAAATTTTTCATTAAAAAATCAATTCTCTTGTGGTATGGAGTGAATTCCATCAATGGATCATACGCCGGATCCATTTCATGCACAATATCCAGTAGCTTACTATAAGCTATCCACTTTTCCTTGTTCAATTCATGTCTATTTAAATCAAATTCATTCCTAATTAGGTCCTCAGGGAAATTGAACTCATGTGCAAATTTTCCACCTTTTATTCTTTTTCTGAAAAGAGAAAAGAAACCTTCAGGATCATGTCGTCACCTTGGACCAAATCTCAAATGGTAATCAACAAAAAATTTGTCAAAATGTGTCCAGCCTCCCTTTGAAAATGTAAAGTCAGACAATACTGTATAATCAACGAATAATGTTCCATTCCCCTTTCCAGTTAGGTCATCTTCATGAATACACCCCATCTGCCACATAGCTTATGCAAACCCTAGTCTTGGTGGCACATTGTATGGCAGTATGTGAGGGGTTCCTTGAAATCCTCAAGACAGTGCTGACTGGATATGGGATAATTTCACCCTAGTTATGTAAAACCCTCAATTCTGGTTTCCTCTGCTTCAGCCTAAGGAAATCATGCAGTTCCTGAGGGATCCTAGGTACATTTACCATCAATCTAGCCCTTAATCTTGCAACAAAACAATTATCAAATTGCACATAACTGGTGATTTCCTTATTATAGGACAAATCTGCAACCCATATCTGTACTGGCAATATTTCTCCATTAACTAATTTTCTTAAGTTCATCTTCTCAGCAAAGAAATCAGCATTCCTAAACAAGGACATATGCATCAACATGAAATACCAAAAGAATTGAGTACCAGTATCACCATTCTATAGCTTCGACAGTTCTTCATCTATCCTCTCCACCAAAAAAGAAGCAAAGTCATATGTTACAGAGAAGTTAGGGTGTCGTATTTGCACCCCATGAACATGTATGCAATTGGCATTACTGCACCAGGGCTGAAACCCAAAATCTGACATAGTGAATAGAAAGTAGCTAGGAAAGGCTTTCCAAAACAATTCAATCGGAAGGGTTCCTGGTCATTAGGGCTGATATGAAATTGTGAACCCCCTGCCTTAACTAGATGAGGTAGAAGAAGCTTAACCCTAAAAAGAGATTTCAATTTTGTATACTCCTACTTCATTTCTTCAAGATTAATAGGAACCAAGTCATCACTTGGCTCACTCAAATCAAAAGTCTGTTGGATAACATCTTTGTTAATTTCTAATAGAACCCCTCCATCATTATCTCTGATTACCCGTGTGATAGGGTCATATCTTTTGGCCACTGCTCTAAGTAAGTCCACATCAGGGAACACATTTGGAACAACCAGCTTTCCCATGTCGTACATCCATCCATTTGAAAAAGGATGAGGCACATTCCTCTGTCCATACCATAATCTGAACATTTCTAAGCCTATGAGTGGAACCCTAGCATCAGTAATGTTGGAATTATTACACACCAACCCCTCCCCTAGGATTTTCCCTCGCATCAACACCAAACCTTTCCTGCTCTCATTTGTTGATAATGGAAATTGATCTAGGAAATCATCGTACAAGTTTCTTTTCAAATACTCAATGTGGCTAGAGTGCCACTTGGTTGGCGCCATTTTAGAAAAACTAGGTCCTCACTACAATGTTACACTTCAAGTGGCTATGACTAAGTAGAGATAGGAAATTACAGAGTAAAAATACTGCAATTCCTCACAATTTATGATTAAACAATAGCCCTAACAAAAGATTTTAATGAACTCAGTGACAAGCATAGTAGACCCCCCCTTTCCCAAATTTAGGTGCAGAATGATTGGGAAATAGAGAAAATTAACTCACAGATTTTTTTGCACAAAATCCAATTTTTGGCTACATCTGCTCGCAATTTCACCTTTGGATCTGAAACTGTTTTCACGAAATACTTGGATGCTTTGTGATACAAATGAGACGAGTAAATTGATTTTATGTCGATCAAATCCTTCTAGTAGATGTCTCATCCGCCATTAAAGCCCACTCGCGGGCTGCACGAAGGGCTCCAACCATAATTTGATACATATTTAAATTTGAGCCGTTGATCCTTCAGTTTGATCAATTCATCGACGGCCATCTTCAAAACAGGCTGACATAATCGCCAACACGGCAATAAAGGGGCCCACTATGTCATACATCGCGAAGGAATGCCACGTAGCAGTTGTCCGCGATATCGCAATCCTTTGATTTACAATCGCGGGATGGCGGGCACCGTCGATCTTTTTACCATAAATCCTGCTCCTTCAAAAATGGCCACCGTCCTTTTCCTTTAACTGTCGAGCAGCTTTTCCCTTAAAATCATAACATCTATGTTGAAATAAAATACGCGCATCTTACAAGCACATTAGTAATCTACCCCATAATACATTTAAAACCGGCGAATGCTTTCTTCACTCCTTAGGCTTCATTGGATGAGACATGTGGCAGGCACCCGCAACATTGCGATCCCAAAATTCCTAATCGCAGGATGGCGGGCACCGTCAATCTTGAAGAGACAGCTCATCAATGGTCACGTAGATTTCATCCTTTAGGAAGGGCACGTGGCACCCGCCCATGATATCGTGATCCCTGTGATCCCTAATCACGGGATAGTGGGCATCATTGATCTCGTTCCTTTAAAATAGTCGCCAACCATGTCGTTAACCTTCGAGCAGCTTTTCCAATTTGATTATAACATATCCGTTGATTTAGAACATGTACGTCTGGAGAACACTTTAGTAATCCACCCCTTAATACATTTAAAGCCGGCTAGAGTTAGGGTTGCAATAATAAAATTTTCCATAATGATATGGAAAGGCATTCAATTGGATTCATATACAAATGCACAAATAAGAATTGGTAATTAAGAATTCTCTAGATCTAAAGTTATAACAACAAATACAATCCTTAGCTTAATCATTTGTTCTTTGTTAGGGTTGGGATAAGAATTTAACGGGGCCAACCGAGACTTAGGAAATAAAACCTTGCAGAGGAAATAAAATATTAAAATAAAAGTTGGGTTTTAATTTTAATC